>CM024762.1:97003857-97251187 GCA_014218235.1 Colocasia esculenta
TCTTAATTTATGTGCTCACCAAATAATGGTTTCTCCCCTTAGTGGTTGAATTGATGCACACTATGTTTGGGTCCATGCAAGAATGTATATAAGGGATGTGTGGCTATAGAAAGATCAAGTGTCTATAACTATAGTATATATGCAGCCACACAAGGAAAACATGCAGAAATTACAAAATATGTAAGATGCTCTTCAACTCTATCCTATCATGTCTCTAAACACCTATGTATACTTTTTTTGTGTTTTTCATCTTTCTAATTTTTATGGTTTTTCTGAACATGAGATAACACTAACAGTCTATCATTAAAATCATGTAAGGATACACAATACAAGAGTATACATGATATATCGAGAACACTCAAATGTGAAAGTACATGGTACTCACCAACAAGCCACTTCTTGTGCCTTGAATTCCTCATTTAAGTGCTCCAAAATCAATTATTTCAAAGCACCTGCAACCAAAGATCTCAGGCCAAAGATTTTAGTACTCAAATCCTTTTAGGTTCATCTTGGTTAGTACATTAAGATATTAAATATTTTCTAATCCAAACCAAGTTCAGTTTATTCACATTCTTTCTCAATAAGCATGTGAAATTCACATGACCAAGCCCACCATAAAAATGACAAGTAACATTTGAGGTACATGGTGCAGAACATAGCATGTGATTAGCATCAAACACAACATGCTTATTATCATGAAGTTTGCTTTCTCACATTCTTGATCCTTTTAACATGATAGTAAGTTGCATGAAAGACATGAGATGGATGCTTAAAAAGAGTTATAGCATTCATTTGAGAAATTTTCTTCTTGTGATGTGCTTGGGATATCACTTGCATGTACAAAGAATGTTTTTGTTTTAGACTTAAATGACTTTTTCTTGTTAGGGGTATAACCTAGACCAAACCTACGGGTATTGGCCTTTACACTAAGCATGTCATTGAATTTTTGCCTCCCCTTCATGATTCTAGAAACAGTGAACTTCAAATTTTCTATTGTTTCATGCAACTTTTTCATTGTGTTTTCAAAAGTTTTCACATTTTCGCAACCACATCCACTTTAGTTATCAATCCCTCATGTTTAGATTTTAGGGATCCATTTTCCTTTCAAGCATGGACATCTTTTTAAAATTTATATTTTCTTGAGGCACATTTTCAAGCTCATCTTCATATAAAATAATTTTACCTTACAGAGATTCATTCTCATCTTGAAGCATATTACATTGCATTTTCACAAGGCTTTTTATCATGTAAGATATCTTGAATTTTTTTTTCAAGCCCTTATTTTCAGTTTTGACCTTTTTATATTTTTCAAGCAAGGTTGTGTATCTTCCTTTTCATTTTTTCGATGTAAAGCTTTCAAGTTCAAATTTTACCTGGCTCGATTCATCTCTAACTACTATAAAGCATAGGATGTCCGACTGCTCCTTGTAACTCAGCTTCATGTTGTCCCAAATTTCTTTGGGAAATTTAAACTTGTCAACATGGGGAAACATGTTAGGGTCAATTGTACAAAACAAAACATACAAAGAATTAAAATTTACGTGTGGCTTCTTAACATGATCTTCCAACCACTTTTCTCATTCTTAGGTAATTTATAAGAACCATCATTAACAAATTTTCATATCTCATGATCCTTGGCACAGAGGAACATAATCATCCTATTTTTCCCAATATGTATAATTAGATCCATCAAATAGCAGTCATCTATGGATCGAGTAGCCCTCAAGAAGAATTCTAAGATTAGCCATATTCCCAGGATTACTCATGTGTATTAGAGTCCCATACTTATACCAATTGTTGGGTTTATGGCCAACTGGTAGAGCAAAAGGGGAGGGGTGAATTGACTCTGTCCAAATCAAATTTAATTGCCTACAATAATAACTTGTCGAAATGAACACTTTTACACAGTAGAAAAACTTAGAACAATTAATTAGACGAAACCACGGGACCTACTATATATCCTATCAAGCATGTAGAAGAACGTAAAAGAAAAGGAATCAAACCACAGTGCACACAAGATTTTCAAATTGTTCAATACACCCCTGTGCAACCTACATCTACCTCTCACAACAGTGAGGGCCACACTATCTTCTTTGTGGGTACAAGGAACAAATCCCTCTCACCACACATACGTCCTATTTTCCAAATACACGAACAAACCCACCACACAATTGTTTCCCTGGAACAACATCAGCCCAATCTCATATCCGGGGACAAGACAACCTACACACACACATAGATGGACATATGAATTGTATTTAGTGGGGTCACTAATAATGCACCTACATACTTATGTTCTTAATCAGTGGGGTCACTAATGGTGAAATTTAACATCTATAATAGATCTTTTATAATACAGTCGGGTTGTAGGCCTGTCCATGCACACACACTTATCTTGTTTGTCAGGTATAAGATGAAGAAAAGCCACAACGTAGAGACTCACCTCGGACTCTACCCACGCAGTGTACAAACCACACCACCAAGACTCTAACGTCCACATGCTCACAAACTGAGCACACACAAACCAACAGCTTGTTCGAATAATGAAAACAACATTAGACAAGGAGGAAACAACAAATCAATGCAAAGATCAACATTTCCCCTATCGTATGTTTGGTTCCTATGATCGTCTCCACTTGATGACGCCTTGGTGATGTATAGGCTGATGTAGAACCTCATTCCAAATGAAGACACGATCTGAAACCTCTTGTGGATAGTTTTTGATGATCAATAGCAACTCAAGATGCCACAAACTTCCCCTTTCTTTCTTTGGTAACGATCAAAATGTTGAAGCACTTTCGGGCTTGAACAAATCTCCTTCAGAGCAAAATTACCACCTTTGATCTTTTAGAGCTTAAGGACTACCTTTGGAGGTTGGGATGCTTGCCAAAAACTCAGAGAAGACTTTTGTTTAAACCCTCATGATCATCCCTTGAGTTTTAGAAAGAATCCAACTTGATTCAGACTCAAAATGGAAAGTCCATCATGCATTCTATCATAATCAGTCGATCGGCACAGGCAAATCAATTGATTGTATTTTCCAGTACACCAGTCTATAAACCTTTGCATGAATTGATCGGCCTATCCTAGGATTTCGATTGACCCGAATTCCCATACTACAGTTACTCCTAAAATTTATCAACCAATTCCTCTGGCAGTCGATTTGTTCTATATTTCTTGTGTTCTTGCAGTGCTTTGACCGGACTTCTTGTGACGACCCAACTAGTAAATTGGCCAACAACTATACTAGTTGGTAGACTTCCTAGGAAGATCACACATCCTAGAACTACTCTCAACTAAGCACGCTTAACTTCACAATTTATTTTCCTACTTGAGCTCTGAAAATGACTAGTCTGAGTTATTGGTAGTCTACTGATTTAGTCCAGTTAACATATTGGTGTTACAATCTACCCCTCTTATATAAGCGATGTCCTCGTCAATGTTCACATATAGCATACAGTCAAACCCCAGACAAGCAGGATTCTAGAGGTGACCCCCACAGGCTCAAGAGGTGGATCCCACTATGTAGCACTTTGTGCCATTATGGGTTATGGTCTTAAGAGGTGGCTCCCATAGCATAGCACTTTGTTCTATGTGGCACTTAGTTCCTACACTTCCGGTTGGGTAAGGCTCTGATACCATTTGTGACGACCCCACCAGCAAACAGGCTCAACAACCATACTAGTTGGTAGACTTTCGAGGAAGATCATCCCTCCTGGGACTTCTCCCAACTGAGCACGCTTAACTTTAGAGTTATTTTCCTACTCAAGCTCTGAAAAATGACTAGTCCTAGTTATTGGTAGTCTACTGATTTAGTTAATTTAACATATTCTTATATGGGGTTTTACACTTCTAAAGCCCTTTGACCTCCATAAATTGTACACTTCTTGCACACATATCAAGGCCCTTTTTAACCTGTCTTCTTACACTTAAAACATACTCATTAGACCCTCAATATCAAGGAGATAATCCAACCATAAGAGTCACATCCAAGGTCATCATTTCATGACAAAGCATTAACAAGCCACACATAGTGTTTTGTTATCATCAAAATATATGTAGTACATCAAGTGGTTGCTCTTAAGTTGATAAGTCAATAAACTTAAGAGTTTTGAAGAATTAAGGAGTTAATTCTTACCAATTCGAGTTAGGAGTTTTCGTCAGTTGGATATAAACATTAAATAAAGATTTAATGTTTCATTAATCTATGACTAGTTTAATATTGGGCCTATTGGGTCACATATAATAAGGCTTGAAGGGTTTAAGGATATTTACATAATATTGATTCTATAAGGGGTTATTTGCATTTGTTGTGACTAGTATATAAGATATTGAAGAAAGAAACCCTAAGTTGATCAAGGAGGTCATTGGGGTAATAGTCAATTCTCTCCCTCTCTCTCCCATCAGTCCTCTCTTCCTCTCTTCTTCTCTTCCATGACAAGCTGGAGGAGAAGGGCAACTACAAGGACAACCTAAAGAAGATCCTCTTTACCTCGGCCTGTGTGGACTTTGATAGAGACCACACACTTGGGTGGTTTTGTGCTTCCTCACAGAGGTGTGGGTCTCTACATCAACCTTTGGACATTTTCTCTCCACACAGTGAGTCTCAAATGTTGGTTTGCTCGATATCTCTTTGACAGATCGAAAGTTATGTATTCTGTTGCATTTAAGACTCTCGGGGGTATCTTACATTCTTGGCATGCAAGAATAATGTCTAGAGAGTGTCGTAGAAAAAACTCCTTTGTTTGAAAGATGAGCCACTTCAAATAGTGCACATTTTCCATACATATATAGTCATTGGGGTTTTGCTTTTAATGCCAATCTACGCAGCGAAAGAGGGTCACTCAAAATAGTGGGTTGTCATGACAACAACAACAGCGAACTTCTCCAATTCAAAGGATAAAAAACATATTATTGGAGAAGTGACATGTTATTGTTTATTTAAAGAAATTATTCATATTACGCCAAGATCAAGATATTATTGTTAAGTGTGATTGGTTAGATGTCCATAGGGTGTAAAGAAAGAAGCCAACTTCACATTCTTGAACCTTTCTTTAAGGTTGAAAATTAATGAGTATTTTGTACTAGCCTCGCAAGTAGAGAAGGTTTGGTATGTTGAGGATCCAAAAAAATTTGATGGCATCTTGTGAGGAAGACAACACCAAGATAGTTCTTTCGATATATAACACCAAGATCCCATTGAAGAAGAAATGGGGAAAGAAATGGGCCTAACACATTATAGACATGGTGATGTAGATGATCAGAGTGTCCCCAGTGATGTTAATGTTCTTTGGGATAGGGACGACATTGAGTAACTACAAATGGAAGTTTGGATGATTCATGGTGTTTTTTTTAATATGCTAGATCTGAGTTTCAATGATTCATGGTGTTTTTTGTTATATGCTAAACAAGAGTTAAGCTACATCTGAATTTTTTGTACTTAGATTTATTCCATTGTCCTATTTTCGTGTTGTTTGGTTATGGTGATTGTTTGTATGATATTTGAGGGCATAACAAACACATGTATATTTTTTTGCCCTATTGGCTTTGTTTTCTATATTTTCCGTTATAGTCATCTCTATGTTTATTCTTTGCACTATTGGCCAAAACAAGGGAAAGAAGAATTGCAAATCTAGCAAAATCCAGCATAGTGTAAAGCCCAATAGCCAACCAGCAGATGGTGGTATGTGGGGTCCTAGACAGGATTCCAGGGAACAACCAAAACGTGTACGGAGTGGGGAAATTTATACTGCTTCTACCGCATCAAAGAAGTTAGACACACAGTTCAGGAGTGCTTTTAGTGAGTACATAGACCATAATTGTATTGGTGAGTGTAAGTATTTATATATCTGTATATTTTTTTTGACAGTTTATGATTATGTAGGTACTTGTGGTGCGTTATCCCTAAGCATAAGCTACAGGAATACACATACCTTGATTCTTTATAGCTTAATACATATGGAAGAGGGAAATCTCAAAAGGTTATGCAATGGATTACGAAAGAAGATAAAAGGATCTTATCACATTCTTATTGCATGATCCCCATTGTGCTGGTATGTGGAAGGGAGCCAACAAGTAGAGCTGGTTTCTTTTTGGTTTAATTCCCCAGTGAAAATAACGCTAGGTGCTTGTGTTTGGTTATTTTTGTCGGGATTTGGAACCTGTTAATATTATGTAAGTTTGATAAGGAATTGCAGATGGTGAGAGCCAAAAAAAAAAAAAAAGATAGTGAGAGAACATGCATGTTACTATTGGGCAATCTTCTCAATGGTGACTCTTTAAATTTAGGCCTGAAACCAAGAGGTATAGTTGTCGATCCTTTTTAGTTGACTTAGGTGGTGTTTGATAACACTTAAGTCTAAAGTCTAAAATTTTATTTTTCATCTATTCTCTAATATTAAACTTAAAAAATACTTAATATATATAAGATATTCATTAAGTGTTGTTTGATAACCAACTTAAGTAACATCTGAACTAATATTTAACCAATAAAATTTGTGACACAATTAGTTAGTATGCTATTTTTCTTCCGATAGATTTTGGGTTTAAAACTTGGAACACTTTAAAGTTTTATTTTTTGAACAATGTCGCCGGAATTCGGCCGTCGGCAGTCATCATTGGAATCCTGCGATTGCTTATGGGTTTAAAAAAAATCTCTAAAAACTGATTTGTTATGGCTTAAAAATTAAGTGGTGTGCAATGTTGTGTTTTGAGTGGAATCTTTGGTCTCACGTGGAAAAACACAAAGAAGGAGTTTATAACTCCAAGGGTCCATGAGAGTATGTCTTATAGATAATGATAGAGCTATGCTAGATCTTATCACACACACAAACACTAGGTTGGGCACGCGCGTGTGATGTTGAGGATCGTTCTCCTTGCACTGGCCACTTTTTTGTCTTTCTTGTTTACTTTTTTGCCCTTCTTTGGAGAGATTGGGCTTGTTTTGGGCTGGTTCATTAAATTGGCCCATAGTTGTTGATCTTGTGGGCGTGGTTGCATCTAAAAGGGTGATTAGGGCTTCCTAATCACAGTTACTGAACAGATTGTGTAACGTCGCGTATTTTTTTGGATCTTTGCGGATCCTTGCTTAGCGGGTTTGGTGGCCAGTGTGTGGCCCATTAGTCTGTGTTTCAGGTGTTTTCACAGATTTTTGGGGCTTAGTGGGCCGACAGTTTGGGCCCATAGCACCCGTTGGTTCACTGGTTATGAACGCGACAGGGGTGTGCGTCGCGTTCTTAACGTGACAGCCTTGGTAGTTACGTTCTGCTTGCTGACTGAGATGCGGTCTTCGTCTGCATGCGCGCCACATGTCGCACGCTTGGCGGCATGCTGACGTCGGCCTTGGGAAGGCAACGCCCTACAATGTCGCGTTCAGGTCACGACGGAGGGGTACGTCGCGTTCTAAACCGCAAATAGTTCTTAACCCTGGTCGGCCAGACAGAGCTGGGCAAGCTCTGTTTAGCCAAGGGGGAGGAGCTGCTGCGGAGAATCTCGGGTAATTTGGCGTGTTAGGGTCATTTTCGGCGTGGTCTCGTCGCGAGGACGTCGCATAGAGAGGGGGAAATGCTGGGTGATCATCGTTCTTTGCGTTCTTCACGAAGGTAGGGAGATTTCACCTCGTTTTACTGCGTGGATTGCATGTGGTGCATGTTTAGATTGTTTAATGCTTTATAAACGGTAGATACCATACTAGGGCATTGAGAAGAGCATGAAAAATGGGATTAAACACTGGTTTATAGGGTTTATGGGGGAGATCCAAAGAGGGGTCCCCAGATTAGGGTTCCGATCTATGAAGGCGGCGGACCCTGCTGTCGCATTCTGAACACGACAGGCCGACCTGTCGCGTTCTGCTTCTGAATGCGACCTATCAGGGTGTCGCGTTCAGTAGGCGACATGGGACCCTATCACGTTAACAGGTCTGAGGGGTTTTATGTGTGTGCATGACGGCATGGCTATCCAACTATTGTGTTTTGTTGTGCATGGCAATGGTAAGTGGTGCATTGGCACTTGTAGCGCTCCATGAGCGTGTTTTTACGTGGTTGGCATGTTGTTCATGCAGTTAGTGTATTGTTCACGCGATTAGCGTGCGGTTCACGTGTCGTTTACGTGATGTTTACGTGGTTTGAGTGCCTTGCATATGGCTTGTGTGTTCATGGCAAGTAATTCGACGTTATGTTCATCGTAATATAACTCTTATGGTTAGTTTGTGGTAGTTGGGCAGTGAGGTTCCAGTGTGAGCCTAGCCCCGGTTCTCTGTTTAGATAGTAAATCATGTGTATGATTGTTATGTGATTATAATATATTATGTTATTATGCCAATGGAGGTCATGAGATGACCAATGACAGGCAAGTTTATTGTATGTTATTATGATTTAAGAATATGCTGGTGTCGGTTAGCTTGGAGGTCACATGGTGACCGGTGACGAGCCAATTATGTTTAATGTATCGTGATATAAGTTTCACTGAGGTGTTAAGTGACAGACGTGGTTTGTGTGCTAGCCGAGTGTGGTGGTCCGGCGCCTATTCCGGAATGCCTCTCTAGTCGGGTACCCCAGGTTTTGTGTGCGCCAGGCACGTTAGTGCTCGGGGTTTGTCCTAGTACTGTGTGTACCGTCAAGGTCTGTGTCGTCTGTCCTGGACACCCTCACTCCTGTGTTTGATTTGTACGTTCGGATAAGGGAAAGACGACAGTGGGACAGCGACTTGTGAGAGTTTGTGTTTGGTCGCTTGTAGCACGTTTATGGTTGGGGGTACATACACCAATAGACATACTGGCCCCAGCTAGTCCTGTGTTTCCAGTGCCTCACTTTAGGGAGCTCGGGCCAGAGTCCCTAAAGGTGCTAGGCATAAACCTGCAGCTGTGTGGCCTGCAGGTGTGGTGCTGGTTGGTCTCCACTGTTCTTTGGCTTTACTGTGTGGTTGTGGAGCGCTTTCGTCCGTGACTGAGAGACTGAGAGGTAGTTCTTGTGTTGTGTTGTCCGGGTTGAATACTAGCGTCATGAACCAGTAGTTCGTTCCAGTGTGGTGGCGTCGTTCTTTCCGACTCACGCTTTTGCCACAGGTGGTGGCTTGTCTGTGTGACTGTTGGTTGAGGTTTGACCCGTTGTGGTGTGCCCTGTGGTGGCACAGTTCTGGTTGTGGTTCCGTAGTGGTACCTCGTGGTAGTAGGTACCTGTACCCTTTGCGGGTAGTTTTGTGTTGTTATACATTGTGTACCAACCTCTTCAGGTGTTGAGGAGAGTATGTGTTCGGTGGAGGTCTGAGAAGTGACCTTCCACATGTTGTGTTTTACTCGTCTTCGGGTAAGCTTCCGATTATGGTTTTGGTGTGAGGTGTTGTGTGAGGTGGATTGGCTAGCTGATGCCAGTCTTGTTACCCTATATGGGTAGGTTGCCTGTGAAGCTTGTAACCTAGGTAGTGGTTTGCCTGTGAGGTTGTAGCTTAGGCGACCAATTGTGGTAGTGGTTAGCCTGTGAGGTCTTTGACCTAGGCGGTTCGGTTGTTGAATGAACTAGTGGTGTTATGCTAGTCCTGCTGATCCTCTTTCCTTCCAAGATTTGTATTAGCTGATGAGATTATGTAAATTATTGTTAATTATGTTTTATTGTGACCATAATATGGTCTGGTTATCGGTGTTTCCAGTGAGACCCTCTAGGGTTGAGGTTCTTCGGTGTTGTGTGTTGTTTTGAGTGGTCCCTACTGAACCTGTGACTTGTTGAGGCTCACTCCCCTACAGTTCTTTTCAGAGCTTTCCGTTTGTGTGGCTTGCGGAGGTGTTGTGGTAGACTTGTACCACCAGCAGTAGAGTTAGTCGTGTTGTGTGAGCTTGTGCTCCCTCAAGGTATGCCCCAGGTAGTTGTGCTCTTTTAATTGGACATGTAATAATGTATTGGGACAATTATAAATTGTTACATATAGGTATGAGCACATGTACTTTCTATACTTTCTTATGTCTTATATTGTTGTGATTGTCTTTTATATTCTTACTGGACACGTGTACGAGCTATCCCTTGCGAGACTTCGGTCCGTTCGCGGGAGGCGGATCTGGATGTAGAGCCTTATTGGGCATAAATATCTAGGGCCGTCACAGTTGGTATCAGAGCATGGTCCAGTTAGAATATGAAAAGACATTAAAGTTACAATGTCCCAAGACATGGTTTAATGTCCACTGATGGTAGTAAGTCTGCAGTTTTGTGTGATTTTTAATACGGTTTTCACGTGAGTTTTTTATATGTGAATTGTGTGTATGGTTGATTAGTGTGGCAGTTGTTAGTAATGGCAGAGACATGGTGTGGTTAGTGGTATTGTTGAATGGTTATACCAGTGTGCCAGTCTGTAGTTAAAATATAGTCGTTTAAAGATTATCAGTTACAGGAATTGTAAAGATTAGTGAACTTGGTTATGATAATCAGAAAGGGGAGAGTAGTATTCTGGAAAGGGTATGTTTGAAGTATTTTAGTAAGATACAGAGTTGGCAGAGACATGTATAGGGTAATGATATGGTAAAGACGCAGTGAAACAGTGTTAGTAATGAGGAATAAATTAGTGCATGATGAGGATTATTAAGTGTGTGAATTATAATTGAGAACATTAGCAGAAGTAATTGCAGTATTTGAGATTTGTGTTAATCAGTGTTAAGAAACAGTGTGGATAATAATGTGAATAGTGTTATGGAAGGTTTGGAATAATTGTGTGAGATAGTTTACTTTGAGATGAGGTACTGGTAAACAAAGGAGCAGAGATGTGTGGTAGTCAGATTAAGTGTGTTTGAGATTAGAGATGGAAGCATTAAAGAGTTTGCGAATAGTGCTATTGTGAATAATGAAGATAATAGGAAATTTGATATAGAGATCCATGTAAGCATGTATTGAGGTGACCAGTTAGGTAATGAAAGAGTAAAGGAAGAACAGTGTGTAGTTGGACTTTTCCAAGAATGTTATAAGAAAGATATTCATTGATAAGTGGCAGTTTGTGAAGATTTCATAGAATGATTTATAAAAAATTACAGTACTGAAGACAAGATTAGTGATGCTTAGCAGTCGGATACAGTTTGTGGAAACAGAGAGGTAAAGTTTGTGTCAGAAAAAGATTCAGGTTAAAGTTAAGAATAATTGGAATAAGTTAGAGCTATGCAAGTAAGAATAGAAAGAGATGAATTAGTTGAGAAGCAGTTAAAGAATATCAATTTGAGAGGAACAGCGAGGCAGATTATGAATGGATATTTGTGAATGAGCTGTAACAGTGAGATTGTTTGTATTTGGCAGTAAAGCAGTAATGTAGAATAAAGGAATCAGGCAGAATAAGTTATTGTGTTTAAAGGAAATAGTTTCAGTTTATGGTTATGGCAGTATTTTAAAGAAAGATGATTGTATAATAAGAAGGATTGCAGTGTAAATGGCATAGTGGGATTAGTCAGTTAGCAGAATAATTAAGAGAAATATTTTGCAGAAATGGTATTATGTGGTTAACAGTAAAATTCAAGTTCAGTATTAATGACCAAATGAAGAAGGAATATGGCATATTACAGAATAATGATAATCAAATGATTCAAGAGATGTGCAGTAAGAATTTATGTAGCAATATACAGTAAAGTGATCCCGATGAATAGATGAGTTTTATTATAAAGATATTTCCATAGTTTGAAGTAAAAGTCACAGCAGATCGGTTAAAGAATAGTAAGCAGATTAGAGTATGGCAGAATAGAACAGAAAGAGTAAGGAATGTATAGAAATTAGAATTAAAGTGTAATTAGTTAAACGGTGAACAGCTCGAAGTCAGGTGGCACCTAATTGAGAGAAAGTTTGGCAAAGTTGAAAGTAGAAAATGTGCAGTGGTAGTTGAGCAGTTTTTTTTTCCCGATAAAGAGAGAGCAGTGTCACAGCAATGAAAGCAGATATTTTGAAAGATTATGTAATAGATTGATTAAATTAGCAAGATAATGTTATTTTAGCAAGGAAAGTATATAAAGGGTAAAGTATGTCAGTAGTAATATGACAAGATTCAGAATTTGATGTGGCACAGATATAGTTGAAGACAAAATATGAGCAGAGTTAGTAGAACAGAGTTATTATGTGATGAGAGAAGTGTAATGTCAGCTAAAGAATATACCTTAAAGCCAAATGTGTTAATAGTGGTATGGCAGAATTCAAATTTTAAGTAAGTGGCACAACTAGAATAGAAATATTAAGAAAAGCATATCAGAAATACCAGTATTTTCTTCCAGTGTTAAGTGAATAAATAAGATGATTTGAGAAGCCAGTAAAGTTAGAATTGAGTTCAACTGGAGTCAGAGAAACAATGTAAATAGAAAATAATTGAAAGCAATAAAGAGAGCAGAGTTTATGGAGTATTTTTCCAAATATCCTGTGTAATCAGAGTGGCACAGCGGAAGCATGGAAAGCAAGGTTCGCAGGTTACCGAAAATTTGAAAGAAAGTTTAAGGTTTGTGCACAGTTGAGCAAAGAAGCAGAGGTTCTTAGTCAGATATGAGTTAAGGCAGTTTGTGCATAAATGGCAAAAAGAGGCAGGAAATTTAACGATGGTAATATGAAATATTTCAGGAAGTAAACAGTTGAGAAGATGAATACAGATAAAGCAGAGTAGTGGATGGCAGTAACAGACAGATAATGGAACGGCTGTAGGTATCATTTTCCATTCCCTTTTCAAGGGGCACGGAGAACAACGGCCCACAAAGAGGGGGTGGTAGTGAAAAATGAAAAAGAAAAAGGCGAAGAGTGTGGGTGAATGTGATGTGTGTGGATATGGAGTGGAAAGCGGGAAAATATGAAAAGTAAAAAGATCGTGATCGCCAGGCATGCGAGGGTGCCGAATGGAGACGCACGGCGAGGTGTGCGAGATGGAAGAAGTGATCGCGAGCGTACCTTTTGGAGCGAGGAGATTGTGCGGGGGTGTGGGTCCTTTCTTCCTCTACGAGCACGGCTGGTCGTGGTAGAGGGCGTTTTCCTCGTTGATTACCCTGACAAAAAAGACAAAGAAAGAAGAAAGGGGATTAGCCACGGGTGTAGTATACAATCCTAAAAAAATGAAATAAAAAGAATGGATGGCATGGGGAACGACTTACCGTGTGGTGGCTTTTAAACCCCTAAAAAATAGGGGTGTGTGTGTATGCATGCATGTGTGTGTATAAAACGGGGGGCCACGTGGGGCCCGGAGGAGTTGGGATGTAAATAAAGAGGGAGAAAGGGGAGGGGGAACTTCCCCAAAAGTGAATGGCACGCCGGCGCTGCCAGAATGGATGGAGAGGAGGAAGACGCTCCCGCCTCGATGCACGTGGACGAAGGTGCCGGCTCCGAACTCCAGGGAGGAAGGCGTGGTTTGGCGCGGAATGGAAAGTCCTCCTGGGTCGGGGTCGAGATGGGAATCCGCAAGGCTTCGCCGCAGTGAGTGGACCCCCCTTACAAATGACCCTCGGGGGTCTATTTATAGGCATCAGACGCTTGAATCGCGTTGGCTACATCGGCAGGCCACGATTCGTAAGGTCGGTTTGATGAGATAGTCGCACGATTGCCGCCATGCTTCTGATCTACGTCCTGTTAGAACACCGCGATAAGTAACACAATCGCGTCCGCCAGGGCTACCGCGACTTGAAACGTGGTGGCCATGGCCAACGCGATTACCTTAGGGGAAACTTTCGAGGCATGGGGCTTACATGCACTGTCCCCTGACGTGGAATTATGATTTGACCTCTCTGAATCGCGTCTCCTGACAAGGATGCGATTACAGAATTTTCTCATGATTACGGGCCTGGGTGCGACAACTTTCTGGGCCACAGCAGACTTTGAATCGCATCCTGGAGGTGGGATGCGACTATGCATAGCCGAAAATAGCGTCCGGTAAGAAGGACGCGACTACATACTGAATCGCATCGGCATCACACGACGAGATAGGGTTTCTAAATTTTATTTATGAAAAACCTGCCAAAAGTGAAATTAGAATCGTGTCGCCTATGGCGGACGCGACCTTAAAAAGGGCAGTTTCTGTAAATAAAATAAGAATTTACAGTCACGTCGTGCAGGGCCGACGCGTTAAGCATATAGTCATGGACGACTTTCTTGTCGCGTTAAGGTCGTGCCCATAAAGGCCGTCGCGTTAAGCCAAGGTATCCTGAATCGCATCCAGAGTATTGGACGTGTTTAGAGAGGCGGCTGCCATACTCGTCGCGACTTGAAATTTATGCCTACAATTCCCGAGGGGCCCTGGAAATGAAGGGGAAGCACCGGGGAAGAAGGGGGTGATTCAGAATGGTGGGGAAAACTACTCTTGCAAGGCAATATGAGGGCCATTTGTGGCGTTATGGCGCAACATGAAATTTCCCAGCGGTGGAGCCAAATTCACGTGTCTTTAGTTGCCACGCCTTGGCGTCTGCTTTGCAGGGGAGCAAAGCGAAGGGACACGAAGTGGAGAGTAATGGAGTGAGTTGAATGAAATGGAATGAAAGAAATGAAGTGTAGCAAAGTGGAGTGAAGCAGAGTGGATTGAAAAGTAGACGCCAAGGTGAAAAATAGACACGCATAATCATTCGGTGACTGCCACCTGATAAGAGTCTTTCACCAACACCCAAAGAAGTCACCACCAGAAAGAAGGCCTAAAGAATCAAGTGTTTGGACAGAGGAAGGGATAAGGGTAAAGGTGTGCACGTGGGCACGAAAGGAAAGAAAAGATCAACTTCCAGCGTCGGGGAAGTACCCAAGGACACAATCCGTTAGGTTCCACCATTGGGGGTGTCTGCCACTGCCGCAGGTGGATCTTGGGAGAGAGGGAGAGATCAACTTCTAGCGAACGGGAAGTACCTAAGGACACAATCCGTTAGGTTGCACCATCAGGGGCATCTGCCACTGCCTCAGGTGGATCTCTGGGAGAAGAGAAAAACAAAAGGGATAAGTCCAAACAAAGGATTCTTAAGGAAATCGGCCCGGAGGCGACAACGAAGGGAGTTGGGTACCTGACCCGGAATGGAATATTTCGAATTGCTTTTGAATTTGAGGCGCGGATGGCCTTCAAGTTGCATTGCAAGAGTGGTTTTCCACTGTGATTTCAAGATGCATGTATGCTGGGCTAAAAAGAAAAATAGGTTGAAGGAGTAGGAAATAACCTAGGATATTTGTAAGGCCCACGAATTTGTTTGTCATTTTATTCTATTTTATGTGAATTCATGTTTGTGTGTAACTTGTATATGCATATGTAGATATCTATGTACAATATTAGCTAGTCGTACTTATGTATGCATGTGTATATTAGTTGTAAATATTGGATGTTTGCATGGTGTAGTAGTGTATACATTATACTACATAGGTTTCATGTACATATATGTATGCAGTAAGCATGGATCTGCATGTTTTTAAGCTCTAGCTGAAGGGCCAATTGGCGTCAACATCGGTGGACGTCCATGTGAGTCAACGTCCATATCGTTGGACGCTAACACTTCAGTAGGCGGCCATGGATGTGGACGTCTAGCTCTCTGAAACTCAGTGCGCAGCAGACCCCGAAATTCCGGGGGCAAGCTATCTCAACCATTGGGGAGACGTCCCCAACGGCTCTCAAGCCTTCACATCAACCCCTGCATGAGTTGAGAGGTCTCTCTCCTATAAACAAACCCCTTTTTGCAACCCCAAGACCCTCTCTTGGCTCTTTGCAAGGAGAAGGAGAGAAAACCTAAGCCCTGTGAGAAAACCTGAGCTTTGAGAGCTCAGATCCGGCGATTGGAACTTCATCCGGCGATCTACAGCGACTAGAAGCTAGCTTGGACATAGGAGGAGGCTTCCCCGACCTTGGACTGGAAGCTACAACACCACAGAAGACGGAGTGAAGGTGTTTTTTAGGCTTCTAGGGACTGCCCAAGGAGAGCTTCATCGCCCATTTTCACCCCTTTGGAGATTTTACAAGAGGCAAGTAAACCACCCACTTCGTCCATGTATGTGTCTAGGAGGTTTCTATCATTTTTATGAGATTTTTTTCGTGTCCTGGATTCCCCCATTCTTCTGGTATTTGGAGCTCGGTCCGTCTTTTTGCACGGACCGGAACTTGACGGCAAGATCCCCTGCCATCAAGCTCTTCAATTAGCGGCTAAGTATATTGACGTTAATCTCCTTTAACGGCCAGACTGTGTCGTTAAGTTCTTCAGGACAGAACAGTGAGCTGTTCTCTCCTCCTATAAGATAAATTTCCGATGTGTTTTCGCATGATGATATATTGTAAACACTATATGTTAGAATTATGTGAAATGCATGTGAAATGAAGATCATGGGTATGGTAGCTTACTGTTTGCATGATCCATGTGTAATTTGACTTCCATAAAATTTCCAGATGATGTAAATGCATGACAGTCCAAGTCCCGAAAATTTCGGAATTTTCCCACGATTATGAAACTTGTTATAATTTCTGTATTAGAAAATAGAGAGCATGGCTAGATTGTTTTAAAACTTCAGAAAATTGCATGTTGTGCAACAATTTCTGGGAAAATTTCTGTGACATTATGAATGATAGGTACAGACCTGTGAATGGTCAAATCAAACATTCATGTTATGTTCCATGATAAATTGAATTATAAATGTCATGAGATTGAATGTTTTAATTTCTGTAAATGTAATATGACTAAGAAAAATATGAAAATTTTCATGTGTGATCATAAACCTGAAATTAGTCTGTGGTTAAATTCTCATGTTATTTGGATAACTGTAGAGTGCTCTATGAAATTTCCATGCGAAAACGAGTGTTCAACGCATGCTAATATGAACATGGTTGAGTATGTATGTTTCAACCTGATTAGTGTAAGGTACTGAATGTTTGATTTCTATCAGCAGTAGTATCATGAATAGGAAAACAGAGCCATGTGTATAAGTGAGAAAATGTAAAGACATGTGTATATCATGTGTAATATGTGTGTTAAAATCAGAATGTGTAATGTGTAAGAATGTGCCATGTGTGACACTGCTTCCATAGAGGGCCGTGGAACCGTACCATGGAAAAGTCCCCATGGGAAGGTTCAATGTGTTAAGATCCTAAGGACATTAGGATGAAATTCTAGAGGTGGACAAGTACCACTTGTTAGGGTGGAGACTTGTTCTTCCGGTCTGCGCAGTCCAAGAGTCGTCACTGTATTGCCCAGGTGACGTCTATGTGTTATGTGTATGTGTTATGTGATGTGTCCTTCTAATGGTGGTTTGGACTATGTGTCACGGCACTAAATTGTGAAATGTGAATGTGAATATGTGTAAATCGTGTAGTGTGAATATGTGTAAACGTGCAATGTGTAAAAAGAGAACTATGTGAATGAGTAATTGTGCAAACATGTGAAACCAATGTGTTAGATTGTGAAATTGTGATCCATGATATGTTAATGTGAAATAATCTAATAACAGCAACCTTAAAGTGTATGAAATGATAGTGTGCATGTGCAAGAATGTGTAGAAACCATGATAGGAATGTTTCCTTTTATGCATGTGAGAATCCCATGTTAGTTGCTATCATGTTGTAGCTTAATGTGATTGAATGAGTAGTAAGCATGTGATAGGATATTTATTTTGGAATGTCTTAAGTCATGTACCATATGTTTTAAATTTTGTAGAAATACCATGATAGGTTGTCTCTTATCAATGTTCAAGCATGCTATATGTTTTGCTTCGTGAATTGGAATGTAGAACCTACTGTGATGTATGCATGAATGATGTGTATGGAGTTATTTGCTGAGTCTTTTAGACTCACTCCTTTCTTCGGCGTACAGGTTTAGTTGGTGACCCGACACCTTTGGAGGAGACAGTGGAGAGTGACTCCGAGCGTGGCGAGTAGCTTGGTGGAGTCGACGTTGTGACTTTTGCTTTCATAGTACGTAATGAGGCATTGTAATAGAACTATTATGTAATTGTGGATGAGCTATGTAATCTTATTTTAGTATTTTATTTATGTGGACTTTAGTTCTCTTAAAAAAATTGTTATTTGAACCATGTATGTTAAATGTGGATGATGAAATGAAATGACAAGTAGTTCTTTTAATTCCGCTACTCCGTATCTATATTTATGAGCATCTCAGCCATGTGTACTAGTGTTGGGTAAATGTCCCACTATGACGGGACTCACTATACCGACGTGGATTGGTATAATCATACCGGTATAAGGAGGGTCGTCGCAGAGATTGGTATCAGAGCTCACCGCTTGAGATTGCACATGAATATATATATAAGTCATCATCCCCATTACATGCTAAGTCTACATAGGAATGTCCACATGTGTAGAAAACATTAATAATGAGTGGAAAATAGATAAGAAAATAGTTAGGAAATTAAATAGCATAGCTCTAATGGTGACTGAAATTTATTGCAGCCATGGCTTTGAGAGGTAGACGTGGTGGTGTGCCTGCTCGTGAGGGCGAGCAGAGGTGTGAGGAGCAGGAGGAGCAGCAGGCCCCGGCACCACAGGGTCCTGTACTTCCCCCACTGCCGCCTGTGGATTATGGAGTGTTCATGCAAGGTTTGGTGTAGGCCATGCAGACGCAGGCCGACACCCAGGCTGCACTCCAGGCTCAGTTGGAGGCTCAGGTTAGCATAATCAATCAAAGTGTAGTCTGTTTTATTTAATTGTATGATGTTATGTTGAATGTGTATTATTTGTTATTTGATGTATCAGGCTCAAGTTCCAGCTCAGGACCATGGTGGACCTTACATCATGGAAAGAGTCAAGAGGATGTTGCCACCCTCTTTTAAGGGGGAGAGCGATCCGTTACTAGCAGAAAGCTGGATGAGAGAGATCGAGAAGATCTTCCGGGCTATTAGGTGTGCGGACGATGATAAGGTTACTTTAGCCACCTATATGCTACAGGTATGTGCTAGTTTTATTTGTTTATATCCCCTGTTTAGTTGGTGCTTATGAAGGTTATGTTACAGGAGAGAGCTGATGTGTGGTGGGCTTCATTACTGCGTACCCGATTCGAGGACGGCGCTATTGAGGTTGCTTGGGACGAGTTCGTGAGGCTCTTTCGGGCCAAATTCATCCCCGAGCATATCCAGGACAGGATGGATCAGGAGTTCCTCTCCTTGACTCAAGTCTCCATGACCGTGCTCGAGTATGAGGCCATGTTTGCAAAATCATCTAAATATGCACCTCATATCATGACAGATGAGCGCAGGAAAGCAAAGAAGTTCGTGATGGGCCTGAAGCCATCACTGAGGACGAGGCTAGTGGCGTTTGACCATCGTACCTTAGACGAGGCACTTAGTGCTGCTTGTAGACAGGAGGGCGAGATGCAGCAGTATCTCGAGGAGAAGAAGGCTTCGCAGAAGAGGCCTGCAGCTACGTTCCAGTGGCAGGACAAGAAGAAAGCAGTGTACCAGGCACCGCAGTGTCCGGTAACAACCAGCAGTGCACAGGTACCCTCTCAACGTTCCCCTGGTGTGAAGAAGGAGTGTCCCCATTGAGGGAAGACACACGGTGGTTCCGAGTGTTGGATGATTGCGGGAAAATGCTTGAAGTGCAGAAGTAGCAACCACAAGATCAAGGATTGTCCGAGACTTCAGCAGGGAGTCCAGCGCAGAGCACCAGCCCCAGCAGTGATAGCAGCAGCAGCGCCAACTATAGGAAGACCAGGAAGGCCTCGAGCCCCAGCTTGAGTGTTTTCTCTAGCACGAGAGGATGCCGAGCAGGCGGAGCATGTCATCGAAGGTACGGTTTTACTTCTAGGTGTGCACGCTCAGGTTTTGTTTGATACGGGTGCCACTCACTCGTTCATTTCCGAGCGGGTCGCTAGGCAGTTAGCTCTAGAGTCAGCCATAGAGTCTGAGGAGATAGAGGTCCCTTTGTCTGTACACACACCTGCGGGTACAGTATCGAGTAGGAAGTACATTCCGTCGTTACCTGTGTGCATTGAAGATAGAGTCCTAGAAGGGTGTTTTCTTGCTAAAGATGAAGGACTATGATGCTATTCTTGGTCTGGATTGGCTAGAGGAGCACTATGCGTTAGTAGATTGTCGTGGAAAGAGGATTGTTTTTCACATTCCTGGTGAGGATGAGTTCTCTCATCCCTTGCCAAGGAACTTGGCGGGAAAGTTTGTCATCTCTGTCGTGAAGGCGATGCGCATGGTAAACAAGGGTTGTGACGCTTTCCTTGCCAGCGTGGTGTTAGTACCTGAGGCTGATGAGTCACCTACTATTGCAGAGATCGAGGTAGTGCATGACTTTCCAGACGTTTTTCCCGATGATTTATCTGGATTGCCACTGGATAGAGAGGGAGAGTTCACCAGTGAGTTGCTTTCGAACACCTCTCCTATCTCGAAGGCTCCATATCAGATGGCACCTGCGGAGTTAGCCGAGTTAAGGAGGCAGTTGCAAGACTTGCTACATAAGGGATTTATTCGCCCTAGTGTTTCCCCTTGGGGCGCACCTGTCTTATTTGTAAAGAATACGGATGGATCACTTAGGTTATGCATCGATTACAGGAAGCTAAACCAAGTGACAGTGAAGAACAGGTATCCCTTACCTCGTATTGATGATTTGTTTGACCAGTTGCAAGATGCATCAGTCTTTTCTAAGTTTGATTTGCGATCTGGTTATCATTAGTTGAGGATTCGGAGTGAGGATGTGTCCAAGACGGCATTCAGATCCCGTTATGGACATTATGAGTTTTTGGTTCTTCCTTTCGGATTGACCAACGCCCCTGCAGCGTTCATGGATCTCATGAACAGGGTGTTTAGGCCGTATTTAGATAGCTTTGTTGTAGTGTTTATTGATGATGTGCTGGTCTACTCTCCGGATGAGGCCACACACCGTCAGTATTTGAGGGTAGTATTAGAGGTTCTCCGTAAGCACAAGCTGTACGCAAAGTTCAGCAAGTGCGATTTCTGGATGCGCGAGGTTCATTTCCTCGGGCATGTTATCTCCGGTGCTGGTGTAGCAGTTGATCCAGCAAAGGTCCAGGCAGATATGGATTGGGAGACCCCCAAGACCCCTTTGGAGATTCAGAGTTTTATTGGTTTGGCTGGTTACTATCGGCGATTTATTGAGGGATTTTCATCCATCGCCGCCCCATTGACACATCTCACCAGAAAGGGAGTGAAGTTTGTCTGGTCCGATAAGTGTGAGAGTAGTTTTCAATTGTTGAAGACTAAGCTCACGTCAGCTCCGGTGTTAGTCTTGCCGAGCGGTGTAGAGGGTTTTGCTATCTACACGGATACGTCTCGGATTGGCTTAGGCTGTGTGCTAATACAGCAAGGAAGGGTAGTGGCATATGCTTCTCGTCAGTTGAAGGAGCATGAGAAGAACTATCTGACTCATGATTTGGATCTTGCAGCAGTGGTTCATGCACTAAAGATCTGGAGGCACTATCTTTATGGTGTCAGATTTGAGGTGTTTACCAACCACAAGAGCTTGAAGTATCTTTTCTCTCAAAAGGAATTAAACCTAAAGCAGAGGAGATGGATTAAGTTCTTAAAAGACTACGACTTCGACCTTCAGTATCATCCTGGAAATGCGAACGTCGTAGCGGATGCTCAGAGCAGGAAGAGGTCTTCGCTCCAGCAGGACTGGAAGATGTTGGAGGATGCGGCGTGCTCGATGACAGAGTTAGAGCCATCGTTGTGTCAGGCTTTCGTAGCTCAGCTATCCCTTAGATCCTCAGTATTGAATGAGGTGATCGAGCAGTAGAAATCCGACCCTAGACTCATAGAGTTAGTGGGCAAGGCAGGCATTGCTCATGATGAGGATGGCGTGATTAGATTCCATCACCGAGTGTGTGTCCCTGACTTGGTAGATGTCCGTGAGCATGTGTTAGCAGAAGCTCACAAGTCGAGATTCTCTATTCATCCGGGTAATACTAAGATGTACCAGGATTTGAAGAGGTCATTTTGGTGGTCCGGCATGAAGAGGGATGTGGCGGATTATGTATCCAGGTGTTTAGTATGCCAGCAAGTGAAGGCCGAGCGACAGCGACCATCCGGCCTTATGCAAAGGATGGAGATCCCAGTATGGAAGTGGGAAGCTATCACTATGGACTTTGTTTCGGGTTTGCCTCGATCTAGAAGGGGCAACGACTCGATTTGGGTAGTTGTAGATAGATTCTCGAAGACTGCGCATTTCTTACCTATGAAGAAGAAGCAGTCGGTTGAGAGTTTAGGTAGATTGTATGTTAGTAGTGTGGTTAGATTGCATGGTGTGCCGAAGTCGATCATTTCGGATCGAGATCCGAGATTCACTTCGAGATTGTGGAAGGGTCTTCAGGATGCTATAGGTTCGGAGCTGAAGCTCAGTTCGGCGTTTCATCCCCAGACAGATGGACAATCTGAGACGACTATCCAGACGCTCGAGGATATGTTGAGGGCGTGTGTGCTGGATTGGAAGGATGATTGGGAGCGTCATCTACCTTTAGTGGAGTTCGCATACAACAACAGCTTTCATGCGAGCATTGGTATGGCTCCATTTGAGGCGTTGTATGGTAGGCCCTGTAGATCTCCTTTATGTTGGGAGGAGACCGGTGATAGGTAGTTGATCGGTCCGGAGTTAGTTCAGGAGACTTCGGATAAAATTCAGTTGATTAGGAGGAGGCTTGTTACGGCGCAAGATAGGCAGAAGAGCTACGCCGACAATAGGAGGAAGGATTTGGAGTTCGAGGCAGGTGAGCATGTCTTCTTGAAGATATCACCTACTCGTGGTGTTGTCAGGTTTGGTAGGCATAGTAACTTAAGCCCTAGATTCATTGGCCCGTATGAGATTCTCAGACGACTGGGCAACGTGGCATATGAGCTAGCTTTACCCCCAGCTTTAGCTAGTGTTCATCATGTTTTCCACGTTTCTATGCTCAAGAAGTATGTCCCAGATCCATCCCATGTGCTTAGTCATGAGCCAGTGGAAATTCAGCCAGATCTGTCATATGTGGAGCAACCAGTAGCTATTCTTGACCGGAAGGTTCATCATCTCTGGAACAAGAGTATTACGTCAGTAAAGGTTTTATGGCGGAACATCTCGTGAGAGGAGGCTACTTGGGAGCTTGAGGATGCGATGAGGATGAAGTATCCCCTTTACAGGTTGCCAAAGATCTATGGTCTTGGGTGGCTCCTCTCCTATGCAACAACATGTCCTAGAGTGATCATGTATCCATCAGATTTTGGAGTATTTTAGTGGGTACTTCTATGAACTCTCCTTTACAGGTTGCAGGATTGCTGATGTCCATTACTATGCTATGGGAAATCTGGAAATTTAGATGTAGGGCTCGCATGGAGGGTGTTTTTACTCAGATTGAGTCTATAAAAAAGAAAATCCTTGTGACCGTGCGTTCTTCTATGGCTTCTATTAAATTCTATGGTTCTATTTCTCATAGCCATGCAGCCACTCTCCAAATGTTCAATATTCCTTTCGCTGTCAGCATCAAGCTTCCTTCCCCGGTCAGTTGGATCCCTCCTTTGGATGGTTATTGTTTGAACGTTGATGGAGCTTCCAAAGGTAACCCAGGACCGAGTGGTGGTGGGGGTTGTATCAGAGATAAGCATGGTGTTTTCCTATGTGGTTTTTCCTACTACTATGGCATGGGTAGTAGTGCAGTTGCTAAAGTCCGAGCTGTGTATGATGGGCTTCGATTAGCAAAGCAACGGAATTTGAACATCTCCATTTTGTATTCGGATTCTCATACAACCCTGCAGGTTATTTCAGCGGGCCGTTTTCCCCACTGGGCTGTCTTCCCTTGGTGGCGCAGACTGCTCCTTTTGGTTGATCTGATGAAGCCTCGGATAGTGCATACTTTTCGGGAAGGAAATCAAGCAGCGGACTCTTTAGCCAATCATGCCTGCAATACTGCTTCCAGTTCAGTGTTTTATGACTTATCTTCTCTACCTCAGTCATCTCGAGGAGCTATATTGATTGATAAGGCGGGTTTACCTAGCTTCTGTCAGGTTTAATTGTATTCAGGGTGACCTTGAATGAGTTTGTTTTTGGATGGGTTGGTATTCGGGTTTTTCCTTGCTTGTATGGGTATTCTGGCAGGGGTATGCCCCAAAGGTTTTGTATCAAGTTTTATCTCAGTTATAAAATATCAGGTTCCAGGGATTCGCACCAGGGGAGTGATCACACTATTCCCCGCTGGGGAGTAGTGCACTTAGCTGGCTCACTGAACCTGTGACCATTTTATTAAAAAAAAAAAAAAAGAGAAGTATCCCCTTTTGTTTGAGTAGTGTCGTTCAAACTTCGAGGACGAAGTTTCCTTAAGGGGAGAGGGTGTAAGGCCCTCGAATTTGTTTGTCATTTTATTCTGTTTTATGTGAATTCATGTTTGTGTGTAACTTGTATATGCATATGTAGATATCTATGTACAATATTAGCTAGTCATACTTATGTATGCATGTGTATATTAGTTGTAAATATTGGATGTTTGCATGGTGTAGTAGTGTATACATTATACTACATAGGTTTCATGTACATATATGTATGGAGTAAGTATGGATCTGCATGTTTTTAAGCTTTAGCCTAAGGGCCAATTGGCGTCAACATCGGTGGACGTCCATGTGAGTCAACGTCCATATCATTGGACGCTAACACTTCAGTAGGTGGCCATGGATGTGGACGTCTAGTTCTCTGAAACTCAGTGCGTAGTAGACCCCAAAATTTCGGGGGCAAGCTATCTCAACCATTGGGGAGACATCCCCAACGGCTCTCAAGCCTTCACATCAACCCCTGCGTGAGTTGAGAGGTCTCTCTCCTATAAACAAACCCCTTTTTGCAACCCCAAGACCCTCTCTTGGCTCTTTGCAAGGAGAAGGAGAGAAAACCTAAGCCCTGTGAGAAAACCTGAGCTTTGAGAGCTCAGATCCGGCGATTGGAACTTCATCCGGCGATCTACAGCGACTAGAAGCTAGCTTGGACATAGGAGGAGGCTTCCCCGACCTCGGACTGGAAGCTACAACACCACAGAAGACGGAGTGAAGGTGTTTTGGAGGCTTCTTGGGACTGCCCAAGGAGAACAAGAGGAGGCAAGTAACCCACCCACTTCGTTCATGTATGTGTCTAGGAGGTTTCTATCATTTTTATGAGATTTTTTTCGTGTCTTGGATTCCCCCATTCTTCTGGTATTTGGAGCTCGGTCCATCCTTTTGCACGGACCGGAACTTGACGTCAAGATCCCTTGCCGTCAAGCTCTTCGATTAGCGGCCAAAGATATTGCCGTTAATCTCCTTTAATGGCCAGACAGTGCCGTTAAGTTCTTCAGGACAGAACAGTGAGATGTTCTCTCCTCCTATATGATAAATTTCCGATGTGTTTTCGCATGAGGATATATTGTAAACACTATATGTTATGTAATATGGTTAATGGAATGTGTTTGTCAGACTTTTATACTTTTCGGTGATTTATCTAAGTTGTTAGAATTATGTGAAATGCATGTGAAATGAAGATCATGGGTATGGTAGCTTACTGTTTGCATGATCCATGTGTAATTTGACTTCCATAAAATTTCCAGATGATGTAAATGCATGACAGTCCATGTCCCGAAAATTTGGGAATTTTCCCATGATTTGAAACTTGTTATAATTTTGTATTAGAAAATAGAGAGCATGCCTAGATTGTTTTAAAACTTCTGAAATTTGCATGTTGTGCAAAAATTTCGGGGAAAATTTTTGTGACATTATGAATGATAGGTACAGACCTGTGAATGGTCAAATTGAACATTCATGTTATGTTCCATGATAAATTGAATTATAAATGGCATGAGATTGAATGTTTTAATTTCTGTAAATGTAATATGACTAAGAAAAATATGAAAATTTGCATGTGTGATCATAAACCTGAAATTAGTCTGTGGTTAAATTCTCATGTTATTTGGATAACTGTAGAGTGCTCTATGAAATTTCCATGCGAAAACGAGTGTTCAACGCATGCTAATATGAACATGGTTGATTATGTATGTTTCAACCTGATTAGTGTAAGGTACTGAATGTTTGATTTCTGTCAGCAGTAGTATCATGAATAGGAAAACAGAGCCATATGTATAAGTGAGAAAATGTAAAGACATGTGTATATCATGTGTAATATGTGTGTTAAAATCGGAATGTGTAATGTGTAAGAATGTGCCATGTGTGACACTGCTTCCATAGAGGGCCGTGGAACCGTACCATGGAAAAGTCCCCATGGGAAGGTTCAATGTGTTAAGATCCTAAGGGCATTAGGATGAAATCCTAGAGGTGGACAAGTACCACAGGTTAGGGTGGAGACTTGTTCTTCCGGTCTGCGCAGTCCAAGAGTCGTCACTGTATTGCCTAGGTGGCGTCTATGTGTTATGTGTATGTGTTATGTGATGTGTCCTTCTAATGGTGATTTGGACTATGTGTCACGGCACTAAATTGTGAAATGTGAATGTGAATATGTGTAAATTGTGTAGTGTGAATATGTGTAAACGTGCAATGTGTAAAAAGAGAACTATGTGAATGAGTAATTGTGCAAACATGTGAAACCAATGTGTTAGATTGTGAAATTGTGATCCATGATATGTTAATGTGAAATAATGTTATAACAGCAACCTTAAAGTGTATGAAATGATAGTGTGCATGTGCAAGAATGTGTAGAAATCATGATAGGAATGTTTCCTTTTATGCATGTGAGAATCCCATGTTAGTTGCTATCATGTTCTAGCTTAATGTGATTGAATGAGTAGTAAGCATGTGATAGGATATTTATTTTGGAATGTCTTAAGTCATGTACCATATGTTTTAAATTTTGTAGAAATACCATGATAGGTTGTCTCTTATCAATGTTCAAGCATACTATATGTTTTGCTTCGTGAATTGGAATGTAGAACCTACTGTGATGTATGCATGAATGATGTGTATGGAGTTATTTGCTGAGTCTTTTAGACTCACTCCTTGCTTCGGCATACAGGTTTAGTTGGTGACCCGACACCTTTGGAGGAGACAGTGGAGAGTGACTCCGAGCGTGGCGAGTAGCTTGGTGGAGTCGACGTTGTGACTTTTGCTTTCATAGTACGTAATGAGGCATTGTAATAGAACTATTATGTAATTGTGGACGAGCTATGTAATCTGATTTTAGTATTTTATTTATGTGGACTTTAGTTCTCTTAAAAAAATTGTTATTTGAACCATGTATGTTAAATGTGGATGATGAAATGAAATGACAAGTAGTTCTTTTACTTCCGCTACTCTGTATCTATATTTATGAGCATCTCAGCCATGTGTACTAGTGTTGGGTAAATGTCCCACTGTGACGGGACTCACTATACCGACGTGGATTGGCATAATCGTACCGGTATAAGGAGGGTCATCACAGAGATTGGTATCAGAGCTCACCGGTTGAGATTGCACATGAATATATATATATATAAGTCATCATCCCCATTACATGCTAAGTCTACATAGGAATGTCCACATGTGTAGAAAACATTAATAATGAGTGGAAAATAGATAAGAAAAATAGTTAGGAAATTAAATAGCATAGCTCTAATGGTGGCTGAAATTTATTGCAGCCATGGCTTCGAGAGGTAGACATGGTGGTGTGCCTGCTCGTGAGGGCGAGCAGAGGCGTGAGGAGCAGGAGGAGCAGCAGGCCCCGGCACCACAGGGTCCTGTACTTCCCCCACCGCCGCCTGTGGATTATGGAGTGTTCATGCAAGGTTTGGTGCAGGCCATGCAGACGCAGGCCCACACCCAGGCTGCACTCCAGGCTCAGTTGGAGGCTCAGGTTAGCATAATCAATCAAAGTGTAGTCTGTTTTATTTAATTGTATGATGTTATGTTGAATGTGTATTATTTGTTGTTTGATGTATCAGGCTCAAGTTCCAGCTCAGGACCATGGTGGACCTTCCATCATGGAAAGATTCAAGATGATGTTGCCACCCTCTTTTAAAGGGGAGAGCGATCCGTTACTAGCAGAAAGTTGGATGACAGAGATCGAGAAGATCTTCCGGGCTATTAGGTGTGCGGACGATGATAAGGTTACTTTAGCCACCTATATGCTACAGGTATGTGTTAGTTTTATTTGTTTATATCCCCTGTTTAGTTGGTGCTTATGAAGGTTATGTTACAGGAGAGAGCTGATGTGTGGTGGGCTTCATTACTGCGTACCTGGTTAGAGGACGGCGCTATTGAGGTTGCTTGGGACGAGTTCGTGAGGCTCTTTCGGGCCAAATTCATCCTCGAGCATATCCAGGACAGGATGGATCAGGAGTTCCTCTCCTTGACTCAAGGCTCCATGATCGTGCTCAAGTATGAGGCCAGGTTTGCAGAATTATCTAAATATGCACCCCATATCGTGACAGATGAGCGCAGAAAAGCAAAGAAGTTCATGATGGGCCTGAAGCCATCACTGAGGACGAGGCTAGTGGCGTTTGACCATCATACCTTAGACGAGGCACTTAGTGCTGCTTGTAGACAGGAGGGCGAGATGCAGCAGTATATCGAGGAGAAGAAGGCTTCGCAGAAGAGGCCTGCAGCTACGTTCCAGCGGCAGGACAAGAAGAAAGCAGTGTACCAGGCACCGCAGCGTTCGGTAACAACCAGCAGTGCACAGGTACCTTCTCAACGTTCCCCTGGTGTGAAGAAGGAGTGTCCCCATTGCGGGAAAACACACGGTGGTTCCGAGTGTTGGATGATTGCGGGGAAATGCTTGAAGTGCGGAAGTAGCAACCACAAGATCAAGGATTGTCCGAGACTTCAGCAGGGAGTCCAGTGCGGAGCGCCAGACCCAGCAGTGATAGCAGCAGCAGCGCCAGCTACAGCAAGACCAGGAAGGCCTCGAGCCCCACCTCGAGTGTTTGCTCTAGCACGAGAGGATGCTGAGCAGGCGGAGCATGTCATCGAAGGTACGGTTTTACTTTTAGGTGTGCACGCTCGGGTTTTGTTTGATACGGGTGCCACTCACTCCTTCATTTCCGAGCAGGTCGCTAGGCAGTTAGCTCTAGAGTCAGCCATAGAGTCTGAGGAGTTAGAGGTCCCTTTGTCTGTACACACACTTGCGGGTACGGTATCGACTAGGAAGTGCATTCCGTCGTTACCTGTGTGCATTGAAGATAGAGTCCTAGAAGGGTGTTTCATCTTGCCAAAGATGAAGGACTATGATGCTATTCTTGGTCTGGATTGGCTAGAGGAGCACTATGCGTTAGTAGATTGCCGTGGAAAGAGGATTGTTTTTCGCATTCCTGGTGAGGATGAGTTCTCTCATCCCTTGCCAAGGAACTTGGCGGGAAAGTTGGTCATCTCTGCCGTGAAGGCGATGCGCATGGTAAACAAGGGTTGTGACGCTTTTCTTGCCAGCGTGGTGTTAGTACCTGAGGCTGATGAGTCACCTACTCTTGCAGAGATCGAGGTAGTGTAGGACTTTCCAGACGTTTTTCCCGATGATTTATCTGGATTGCCACAGGATAGAGAGAGAGAGTTCACCATTGAGTTACTTCCGGGCACCTCTCCTATCTCGAAGGCTCTATATCAGATGGCACCTGTGGAGTTAGCCGAGTTAAGGAGGCAGTTGCAAGAGTTGCTACATAACGGATTTATTCGCCCTAGTGTTTCCCCTTGGGGCGCACCTGTCTTATTTGTAAAGAAGAAGGATGGATCACTTAGGTTATGCATCGATTACAGGAAGCTAAACCAAGTGACAGTGAAGAACAGTTATCCCTTACCTCGTATTGATGATTTATTTGACCAATTGCAAGATGCATCAGTCTTTTCTAAGATTTATTTGCGATCTGGTTATCATCAGTTGAGGATTCGGAGTGAGGATGTGTCCAAGACGGCATTCAGATCCCGTTATGGACATTATGAGTTTTGGTTCTTCCTTTCGAATTGACCAACGCCCCTGCAGCGTTCATGGATCTCATAAACAGGGTGTTTAGGCCATATTTAGATGGCTTTGTTGTAGTGTTTATTGATGATGTGCTGGTCTACTCTCCGGATGAGGCCACACACCGTCAGCATTTGAGGGTAGTATTAGAGGTTCTCCGTAAGCACAAGCTGTATGCAAAGTTCAGCAAGTGCGTTTTCTGGATGCGCGAGGTTCATTTCCTCGGGCATGTTATCTCCGGTGCTGGTGTAGCAGTTGATCCAGCAATGGTCCAGGCAGTTATGGATTGGGAGACCCCCAAGACCCCTTCGGAGATTCGGAGTTTTATTGGTTTGGCTGGTTACTATCGGCGATTTATTGAAGGATTTTCATTGTAAGGCCCTCGAATTTCCGTCGCATTATTTGTATTTATGTGTGTATATTTGTGCTTGTGTATGTATGTACATATTTACGTACGTATTAATTAGTATAAGTACGTGTGCATGTGTTTATATTAAATATAAATAATGTATGTATTGCATGGTGATAGTATGGATATAATGCCATATACATATTGCATGTATATACGCATGGTATGCATGGTTTTCTGCATATTTTGGACTTCTGGCCGAAGGCCATCTTGGTGTCAACCCCAGGCCATTGAGGTGGTGTCAGCGTCCAGACATAGACGCCAACACTAATCCTGGAGTCCAGCGATATGGACTCCAATCTCTCTGGCCTGCATGCGCAGCAGAGCTGCAAGCTTCTGAAACAAGAAAGCCAACCATTGGGGGACTATCCCCAACGGCTCTGAAGGCTGTCAAGTCACCTGGTGAGTGGGAGAGAGACTCCCCTTATGTCTGAACCCGAAATGGCCTCTTCCCACTCCTCTCTTCACCCTTGCAAGAGGAGAAAAGAGGGAAAAAAAACCCTAGAGAGATCTGAGAAAAACCCCACTTTTGCACCCAAAAATCAGTCTTCTTGGAGCTTGATCCGGCCATCTTCCACGACAAGAAGGTAGCTGGAGCAAAGGAGGAGGCTTCCCCGACGTCCCCTTGCTGTGGAGATCATCCAGGAGCCCGGAGGAAGAAGATCTAGGAGGGAGTTCTGCACTTTCTTGGGACTACCCAAGGAGGGCTTCACCAACACCCTAGACCCATTGGAGGAATTTTTAAAAGGCAAGTGACCTATCCATGATGTTCCCGTATGTGTCTAGGTCGTTTCTATCATTTTTATGGATTTTTCCTCGAGTCCTAGACCCTCCTATTCACCCAAGTTTGAGAGTTCGGGTCTGTGTTTCTGCACAGACCTGCATTGACGGCAAGGTCAATGGACGCCGATATCATGCTTGGCGTCCATCGACCATGTCGCTGACCTTGAGTCAGCGGCCAGAGACCGTCGCCAAGTTCCTCTGGACAGAACAGTGAACTGTTCTGCCCTTCCTTTACATTAATTTCGGTATGGTTTCCGTGATGAGGATATATGCTAATCCTATACTCTATGTATATAGTCAATTGTGGTGTGTGGAGGAATGTGGTGTGTGATGGTGAATGTAGGAAATATTGTATCCCATGAATTGTAAGCATGACTTGTTAATGATCTTGCCAAATTTATGTTTCATGAGTAGGATTGGTCTGAATGCCTTGGTTTTATTAGATCATGAAGGTTAGTGGATCAGCATACATGTACTCAGTTTTGATAAATTGTCCATGCTTGTATGAATTGCTAATAAACTCGGTTTGGTAGAATAAAATAAAAGCATGCAAGAATGGTCTGTGGTGATCGATCTATAGATGTATGATTTAGGGTAGATTATGCATCCTCAGATCATGTATGTGACAGAAACCTCTGTTCAACAGTGAGTGACAACATTTCATGATGTGTTAAACTCCATGTAGCTTGAATTGTGAATGGCATGCAAAATAAGTGTTTGATTTTCTAAAAATTCTGTTTAGCTCAGAAAAATCTGAAAATTTGAGTGTATGATCTTGAACCCGAAAACAGCATGTGGTTAAAATTTCAGGTCATTTGGATCAGTAAATAAGAAGTTATGTATTTTCATGTGAAATGTGATAATCTACATATATTATCGTAATGTGCTTAGTTATTGTCTAAACCCAACTTGATTAGTGAAAATTTATGTATGTTAAACTCCTGAAATCTGTAGTGCCATGTCAGGAAAAACAGAGATATTCATGTGAGTGAGAAAGTGAATGTGATGAAAAGTGTGAAGTGTAAAACGGTAAATGTGTAAATGTGTAACTGTGCCAATGTGACACTGCTTCCGTAGAGGGCAGTGGAGCTGTATCAGGGAAAAGTCCCCCTGAGAAAGTTCAATGTGTAAGTGACCCTAAGGGCATTAGGGGGAAATCCTGGAGGTGGACAAGTACCACTGGTTAGGGTGGAGACTTGTTCTCCCGGTCTGCGCAGTCCAAGAGTCGCCATTGGAATGCCTAGATGGCGTCTATGTGTAATGTGATGTGTATATGTCCTTCTTTGGTGGTTTGGACTATGTGTCACGGCACCTAAAATGTGTAATGTGTAATGTGTATGTGAAATGTGTAAATGTGTAAGTGAACAATATGAATGTGTATGTGTAAAGTGTAACCATGTGAAAGAGAAAACTTGTGTAAAGAAAATGTGAACTTCTAAATGGTAAAAATATGATGTTGAAACCCATGTGAGACAAATCTGAAATCATGTGAAATCAGTGAATTTATGTTATTATCATCATGTTATTATGTGCAAAGATGTCTAGAATCCATGTTAGGGATAATTGGTGAAAACGGGTACAAGATAGCATGATTGTTTGTTCACATGATATGTTTTATGCAATATTGTAGCTCTCATGTATAGGTTTATAGCCATTAAACCATGTGAAATCAGCAACTTAAAGCATGTGAAAACATTTATGTATGTGTTTAAAAACATGTAAGATCCATGCTAGTCGTGTTTTCCTTTCATGCATGCACAATGTTCATGTTGGTAGCTCTCATGTCTCGGTTCTTTAAAGACAAAATTTCATGAGTAAATGGAATAGAGAGCATGTGATAGGTAAATTTTATCCTTCGAAATCTGAAAGCATGATCCATGTATAAAGTTGTAAAACTTTCATGATAGGTTGAAACTTTAAAATGACCAGCATGCCATGTGTTGCAAATTGTAAATGTGCATGTAGAAACCACTAAGACTTATACGTGTATGTTATGGATAGTGTTGCTTGCTGAGTCTTTGGACTCACTCCTTGCTTCGGCGTACAGGTGTAGTTGGTGACGTGGCACCTTTGGAGGAGGCAGCAGAGACGGACTCCGAGCACGGAGATTTGCTAGTTTTGGGAGTTTCTTGTGACTCGTGTATTTCATAGTATGTAATTTGAACTTTGTATTAGAATTATCATGGAAAGGATGTATAAGTGTGGACATTATGTATTTCATTTCAGCGGTTTAAATTATGTGAACTTTTAGTTCCTTATTGTTAATTGCAAACTTCATGTATGTTTAATGTGGATGATGAATGAATGAAGACAGATGTCTTTTACTTCCGCTACTCTGTTGTATATTCGCGTGTATCTCAGCTATTAGTATCGTTTGGGTAAATGTCCCACTGTGAGGACTCTTGCTATACCGACGTGGGTTGGTATAACCGTACCGGTATAATGAGGGCCGTCACATTCATCCATCGCCGCCCCATTGACACAGCTCACCAGAAAGGGAGTGAAGTTTGTCTGGTCCGAGAAGTGTGAGAGTAGTTTTCAATTGTTGAAGACTAAGCTCACGTCAGCTCCGGTGTTAGTCTTGCCGAGTGGTGTAGAGGGTTTTACTATCTACACGGATGCGTCTCGGATTGGCTTAGGTTGTGTGCTAATGCAGCAAGGAAGGGTAGTGGCATATGCTTCTCGTCAATTGAAGGAGCATGAGAAGAACTATCTGACTCATGATTTGGAGCTTGCAGCAGTGGTTTATGCACTAAAGATCTGGAGGCACTATCTTTATGGTGTTAGATTTGAGGTGTTTACCGACCACAAGAGCTTGAAGTATCCTTTCTCCCAAAAGGAATTAAACCTAAGGCAGAGGAGATGGATTGAGTTCTTAAAAGACTACGACTTCGACCTTCAGTATCATCCTGGAAAGGTGAACGTCGTAGCGGATACTCTGAGCAGGAAGAGGTCTTCGCTCCAGCAGGACTGGAAGATGTTGGAGGATGCGGCATGCTCGATGATAGAGTTAGAGCCATCGTTGTGTCAGGCTTTCGTAGCTCAGCTATCCCTTAGATCCTCAGTATTGGATGAGGTGATCGAGTAGTAGAAAGCCGACCCTAGACTCCTAGAGTTAGTAGGCAAGGCAGGCATTGCTCGTGATGAGGATGGCGTGATTAGATTCCATCACCGAGTGTGTGTCCCTGACTTGGTAGATGTCCGTGAGCATGTGTTAGCAGAAGCTCACAGGTCGAGATTCTCTATTCATCTGGGTAATACAAAGATGTACCAAAATTTGAAGAGGTCATTTTGGTGGTCCGGCATGAAGAGGGATGTGGCGGATTATGTATCCAGGTGTTTAGTATGCCAGCAAGTGAAGGCTGAGCGACAGCGACCATCCGGCCTTATGCAAAGGATGGAGATCCCAGTATGGAAGTGGGAAGCTATCACTATGGACTTTGTTTTGGGTTTGCCTCGATCTAGAAGGGGCAATGACTCGATTTGGGTAGTTGTAGATAGATTCTCGAAGACTACGCATTTCTTACCTATGAAGAAGAAGCAGTCGATTGAGAGTTTAGCTAGATTGTATGTTAGTAGTGTGGTTAGATTGCATGGTGTGCCGAAGTCGATCATTTCGGATCGAGATCCGAGATTTACTTCGAGATTGTAGAAAGGTCTTCAGGATGTGTTAGGTTCGGAGCTGAAGCTCAGTTCGGCGTTTCATCCCCAAACAGATGGACAGTCTGAGAGGACTATCCAGATGCCCGAGGATATGTAGAGGGCGTGTGTGCTGGATTGGAAGGATGATTGGGAGCGTCATCTACCTTTAGTGGAGTTCGCATACAACAATAGCTTTCATGCGAGCATTGGTATGGCTCCATTTGAGGCGTTGTATGGTAGGCCCTATAGATCTCCTTTATGTTGGGAGGAGACCGGCGATAGGCAGTTGATCGGTCCGGAGTTAGTTCAGGAGACTTCGAATAAAATTCAGTTGATTAGGAGGAGGCTTGTTGCGACGCAGGATAGGCAGAAGAGCTACGCCGACAACAGGAGGAAGGATTTGGAGTTCGATGCGGGTGAGCATGTCTTCTTGAAGATATCACCTACTTGTGGTGTAGTCAGGTTTGGCAGGCATAGTAACTTAAGCCCTAGATTCATTGGCCCGTATAAGATTCTCAGACGACTGGGCAACGTGGCATATGAGCTAGATTTACCCCCAGCTTTGGCTAGTGTTCATCCTGTTTTCCATGTTTCTATGCTCAGGAAGTATGTTCGAGATCCATCCCAAGTGCTTAGTCATGAGCCAGTGGAAATTCAGCCAGATCTGTCATATGTGGAGCAACCAGTAGCTATTGTTGACCGGAAGGTTCAGCATCTCTGGAACAAGAGTATTACGTCGGTAAAGGTTTTATGGCGGAACTTCTCGCGAGAGGAGGCTACTTGGGAGCTTGAGGATGCGATGAGGATGAAGTATCCACTTTTGTTTGAGTAGTGTCGTTCAAACTTCGAGGACGAAGTTTCCTTAAGGGGGAGAGGGTGTAAGGACCTCGAATTTGTTTGTCATTTTATTCTATTTTATGTGAATTCATGTTTGTGTGTAACTTGTATATGCATATATAGATATCTATGTACAATATTAGCTAGTCGTACTTATGTATGCATGTGTATATTAGTTGTAAATATTGGATGTTTGCATGGTTTAGTAGTGTATACATTATACTACATAGGTTTCATGTACATATATGTATGGAGTAAGTATGGATCTGCATGTTTCTAAGCTTTAGCCTAAGGGCCAATTGGCGTCAACATCGATGGACGTCCATGTGAGTCAACGTCCATATCGTTGGATGCTAACACTTCAGTAGGTGGCCATGGATGTGGACGTCTAGTTCTCTGAAACTCAGTGCGCAGCAGACCCCAAAATTTTAGGAGCAAGCTATCTCAACCATTGGGGAGACGTCCCCAACGGCTCTCAAGCCTTCACATCAACCCCTGCGTGAGTTGAGAGGTCTCTCTCCTATAAACAAACCCCTTTTTGCAACCCCAAGACCCTCTCTTGGCTCTTTGCAAGGAGAAGGAGAGAAAACCTAAGCCCTGTGAGAAAACCTGAGCTTTGAGAGCTCAGATCCGGCGATTGGAACTTCATCCGGCGATCTACAGCGACTAGAAGCTAGCTTGGACATAGGAGGAGGCTTCCCCGACCTCGGACTGGAAGCTACAACACCACAGAAGACGGAGTGAAGGTGTTTTGGAGGCTTCTTGGGACTGCCCAAGGAGAACTTCATCGCCCATTTTCACCCCTTTGGAGATTTTACAAGAGGCAAGTAACCCACCCACTTCGTCCATGTATGTGTCTAGGAGGTTTCTATCATTTTTATGAGATTTTTTTCGTGTCCTGGATTCCCCCATTCTTCTGGTATTTGGAGCTCGGTCCATCTTTTTGCACGGACCGGAACTTGACGGCAAGATCCCTTGCCGTCAAGCTCTTCGATTAGCGGCCAACGATATTGCCGTTAATCTCCTTTAACGGCCAGACTGTGCCGTTAAGTTCTTCAGGACAGAACAGTGAGCTGTTCTCTCCTCCTATATGATAAATTTCCGATGTGTTTTCGCATGAGGATATATTGTAAACACTATATGTTATGTAATATGGTTAATGGAATGTGTTTGTGAGACTTTTATACTTTTCTGTGATTTATCTAAGTTGTTAGAATTATGTGAAATGCATGTGAAATGAAGATCATGGGTATGGTAGCTTACTGTTTGCATGATCCATGTGTAATTTGACTTCCATAAAATTTCCAGATGATGTAAATGCATGACAGTCCATGTCCCGAAAATTTGGGAATTTTCCCATGATTATGAAACTTGTTATAATTTTTGTATTAGAAAATAGAGAGCATGCCTAGATTGTTTTAAAACTTCGAAATTGCATGTTGTGCAAAAATTTCGGGGAAAATTTTTGTGACATTATGAATGATAGGTACAGACCTGTGAATGGTCAAATTGAACATTCATGTTATGTTCCATGATAAATTGAATTATAAATGGCATGAGATTGAATGTTTTAATTTCTGTAAATGTAATATGACTCAGAAAAATATGAAAATTTGCATGTGTGATCATAAACCTGAAATTAGTCTGTGGTTAAATTCTCATGTTATTTGGATAACTGTAGAGTGCTCTATGAAATTTCCATGCGAAAACGAGTGTTCAACGCATGCTAATATGAACATGGTTGATTATGTATGTTTCAACCTGATTAGTGTAAGGTACTGAATGTTTGATTTCTGTCAGCAGTAGTATCATGAATAGGAAAACAGAGCCATGTGTATAAGTGAGAAAATGTAAAGACATGTGTATATCATGTGTAATATGTGTGTTAAAATCGGAATGTGTAATGTGTAAGAATGTGCCATGTGTGACACTGCTTCCATAGAGGGCCGTGGAACCGTACCATGGAAAAGTCCCCATGGGAAGGTTCAATGTGTTAAGATCCTAAGGGCATTAGGATGAAATCCTGGAGGTGGACAAGTACCACTGGTTAGGGTGGAGACTTGTTCTCCGGTCTGCGCAGTCCAAGAGTCGTCACTGTATTGCCCAGGTGACGTCTATGTGTTATGTGTATGTGTTATGTGATGTGTCCTTCTAATGGTGGTTTGGACTATGTGTCACGGCACTAAATTGTGAAATGTGAATGTGAATGTGTGTAAATTGTGTAGTGTGAATATGTGTAAACGTGCAATGTGTAAAAAGAGAACTATGTGAATGAGTAATTGTGCAAACATGTGAAACCAATGTGTTAGATTGTGAAATTGTGATCCATGATATGTTAATGTGAAATAATGTTATAACAGCAACCTTAAAGTGTATGAAATGATAGTGTGCATGTGCAAGAATGTGTAGAAACCATGATAGGAATGTTTCCTTTTATGCATGTGAGAATCCCATGTTAGTTGCTATCATGTTGTAGCTTAATGTGATTGAATGAGTAGTAAGCATGTGATAGGATATTTATTTTGGAATGTCTTAAGTCATGTACCATATGTTTTAAATTTTGTAGAAATACCATGATAGGTTGTCTCTTATCAATGTTCAAGCATGCTATCTGTTTTGCTTCGTGAATTGGAATGTAGAACCTACTGTGATGTATGCATGAATGATGTGTATGGAGTTATTTGCTGAGTCTTTTAGACTCACTCCTTGCTTCGGCGTACAGGTTTAGTTGGTGACCCGACACCTTTGGAGGAGACAGTGGAGAGTGACTCCGAGCGTGGCGAGTAGCTTGGTGGAGTCGACGTTGTGACTTTTGCTTTCATAGTACGTAATGAGGCATTGTAATAGAACTATTATGTAATTGTGGACGAGCTATGTAATCTGATTTTAGTATTTTATTTATGTGGACTTTAGTTCTCTTAAAAAAATTGTTATTTAAACCATGTATGTTAAATGTGGATGATGAAATGAAATGACAAGTAGTTCTTTTACTTCCGCTACTCTGTATCTATATTTATGAGCATCTCAGCCATGTGTACTAGTGTTGGGTAAATGTCCCACTGTGACAGGACTCACTATATCGACGTGGATTGGTATAATCGTACCGGTATAAGGAGTGTCGTCGCAATATTATTGTTACGATGGCGTTGAGTCAGGACCGGGGGTTATGCATGGGTCCATTGTCCTCATTTGCAAAGCGTAATGGCCTATCCGTACGGCTAAGGATCCACTGGGATAATCATTATTTTTTATAAAGGGGAACTCAAATCCCAGATTCCTTTGAGCCGCAAGGTCCTTGGTGTGCTCTAAAGGTATACCATATAGATAACTTGATGGTGAAGGCAGCAGCTGTAGTCCGATGTAGCGCCAGATGAGGTAGCTCGAATCCTGCGCTCAAAACTCATTAGCCAAGATAACAAACATCATGGAAAAACATCATGTATAGCAGGGAGTGTCACGTCCTAGCAAAACTACATTTACCGGACATGACAGATATTAAACATGACGAGCAATACACACGGTTTGTTCATACTAACTAAGTTTGCGGAAATTATTACATGATACTCCTCATCTTAGTCTGAATGAGGATCAAATAAAAGTAATTGTATCTTATTACATTCACACTTAAAACTACAAGGAAATAAAAGATAGCTGCACGACACTGCTTGATATAGGTGGTCCTCTCAGCACTCAATTCCCCCTTAAGCAGTTCCTCCATCTTGTTCACCTGAAATATTGAATTGAATGAGCTAACTAGCCCAGTAGGATTCAACATTTCTAAAGGATTCAAATAGATAAACATTCAAGATAGAACAAGTAAAGATCACTAACATGGTGTGTTCCAAGAACGGAGGCACAAGTTTATTTGATAACATGTATTGAACAAGTACAAGGTTGGAAATAGAATCAATTACTCAGAATGATTTTAGAATTCCAAATCAGATACAATATCACACACTCAAGCATGACATGATGACCAATCAAGCACGAATTGATGCATGCCAACATCCACGACGTCCTTATCGCCCCCGCGCGGCCACTGACGAATTCAGGTGCTCTCCCCAGGACTGAACCAGCCCTTATTTGCCAGGCATTTTTCTCAATTGAGTCCCAAGACTCATAAAGTGTCATCATCACATACTTATCCTTGTAATGAATCAAGGTATACAAGGATTCACTCATGAATCACACACAAGAATCAAGGAACTATGTTCCTTCACTAGTTCAGAATTTTCGAATCTTCACAAGAACAATTTTGTTCGGAACTTTGAAGAAATTACTCATGATGAAATGAAAGGTTCATGACTGAGTTTAGTAGGTAAAACCACAAGGGTTCATTCAAAGTTTACACATAAGAGTGAAGGAACTATGTTTTCTTATTGATTTCAGAGATTGGTAGCCCTTCGAGGTCAAAGTTGTTCGAAACTTCGGAGAAATAATTCATGGAACAAAGAAGGGTACATGACTGGTTTTGGTAGGTCTTTAGGTACTAAAAACCATAAGATTTAGGTGGACTATTAGTTGGTACAATTGGGTAGGATTTGTATCAAGAAATGGAGTAAAACAAGGCCTAGAAACATGTACTGTTGTCATCTGTCGACAGGCACAAGGGAGCTGTCGACAGATCTGGCTTTCCAGACATCAGGAGTTCAGGTCTGTGTGGATCTGTCGACAGCAAGAAATGGATCTGTCGACAGATCCCCACAGGTGAAAAATTCAGACTTCTGGCTATGAGTTCTGTCGACAGCCAGGTGTTCGTCTGTCGACAGATCTTGCTCAAACTTTCAGAAATGGTTCTAAATCAACTCTAAATGGTACTATTAAACTCTTCTATCATTCCTAACATGATTAGGACTGAATCAAAACATAATCTTAGCCTCATATCTGAAATTATCATGACAAGAAAGTCAAAGGAAAAGATATGGAATGTAGTTTACATAAATGATCGATAAGATCCTAGAATTGTAGTCAGCATGATCTCAAAATGGCACAAAGGATAATGGGAGAAAAAGATGACATTGTCTTTCATGGAAAACATAAAATCATATGTGATGAAGGTTTGAACCTTATCATGAAATGAATCTCCAAATCTGGAGGTCAACAAACTCAAGAGAAATGATCACTTAACTACCTAGATTACACTGAATTGTGGAGGAAAAAGAACAAGAATAAGAAAAGATCTCTATAACCTCTTATTAAGATAATCTTGTGAAGAATAGGTACATACTTTTCCAGAGAGGACTCACACATTTAAAGCAACTAACTAGTGATCATGACTACTTACTAAAGAGAATGTCAAGAACATGTGAAAGAAGGATACAAGAAGAGAATCCTACCTTAGTTTGAAGGAGATGAAGATGATAGCCACGAAGAGACAAGTAAGAAGATGTAGCCTTGGTACAATATTAGCTTTAGCTTCCAGAGTAATTCCCCAATCACTCCTTAGTAGCAGCTTCAAACAGAACTTGAGCAGAGGCAAGATGTATAAATAGAATGAGAGAAAGAGAGAACAATGGTTCCCCGAAATGGCTTCTCCACCAAATTTCTCACTCAGAAACCTCTCACTCTTGAAGTTACCCACGAAATAGTAGCAGCATAACAGGAAAACATGAAGGGGAACCTGGCCACGATGACCCTTGGGGTATTCTTATACCCATGGATGCCTTCCATGCAAGGTGACACGAAGCTCACCCATGTGCCGCAGTAAGGGTGAAAGGTTTTTACCCCATGACACGAGTAACATGCATCTCCTAGTTAGGACACCTCAGGTAAGTTGGTATGATGTTTTACCTCAAGTGCTGGCCACCCAATAGCCTTACACGTAGACCTTTGCAATTTTCCAGAAAATCCCAAACCGTAAAATACCCATAATTCAACTGGTCCAATGTTTGCTGGGCAAACACATTTAAATGGTGTCCTTTTGTCATGAAATTTTAACCATAGGCTAATAAGATGGTTTTACAAATTGTAGTAATTTTAGTTTAATTTTTAGATTTTATTTTACAGTAGGTGAAAAATCACCCGAAAAATAGTCGCGTCGATTGTACGTTGAAATCCGTACGTCAAAAAATTCATGAAATTACATAATAAATTTCTCCACATTTTTCTGGAAATTATGATGTTCTCGAATTTTATTTCGATGTCGCTTTCCAGTATTGCCCTGTGGAGGCACGCACTTCGATGCGCGTCACTAGGGTAATGTTCGTTACCACCAGTCATACTTACATGTCAATTATTTCAATTTATTGACAACGTTAAGGTATTATAACTTAATTATCCTTGTTTTGGAATAATAAATAGTAATAGAAATTTGGGATATTACAGGGAGCATGTATAAAGTAGTCAACAACCGGCCTAGCTCAAACGATTGGTTTTTTTTTGCCATGAGGATGAGCCATCCTTAGCCAAGGAGTTCGGAGTTTAGGATGGGAGGAACCCATGATTGGAAGAATTGATGCAATCTGACGCAGGCAGGAGGAAATGTGCTTGTCGTGTGCAACACCATCAGGAATTTTTTGGATTTTTGAAAGTATTTGAATTTTGTGGGATTTTGGAGATATTTGATTTTTGTGGTGTTTTGAAAATATTTGGATTTTTTGTGAATTTTGAAAGTATTTGAATTTTTATGTGGTTTTGAAAATATTTGAATTTTTATGGATTTTGGAAATATTTGAATTTTTATGATTTTGAAAATATTCATCTTTTTTTGTTGTTTTTGAAACATTGTCGTGCCATGGCAGTGTTAGGGTTATGAAAATTGACTGGCGAGGGGCCTTTGTTACCTCCCGTGTCATTAAAGAATGCTCAGAGTAGGGCGTGCATTTAAAGTGGTGCCCTTCGGCTGATTGCTTGCGGCAAACGGTGCCACTGTCAAAGCCATGCCTGAAGAGACGACTAAGCCTGGCAGGGAGAAGAGAGGAAAATTTGGAGGTAAGCCTGGTATGGGCTTGGAAGAGTCGGGTTTGACTTCCTTCCATGGCACAACCGTCAGAAGGTTCAGTCTCATTTGATTATTGAGGCTTTTGGAGTTGGATTTATGACCATTCATTTGTAGGGACATGCGTACGGCCGAATCCATTTGGATCTCTGCGGGGACTTTGCTGCTCTTTGCCATGCCTTATTATCTTGATTGTTTTTTTATTTTGATTTTGCATGCATACGACCAGGTCCATTTGGATCTCTGTGGGGACTTTGTCACTCTTGACATGCATTTTGACTTTAGATTTTTTATTGGTCATTTGATTCGCCCATTTTTGGGACATCCTCTTATGACGGAGTGCTTTGGGTTGGTTGCCTTGCCCAGACTATCTCTACTACCCATATTTCGGCCGAATAAGAAGGGAAATAGACATTGGTGCCTTTCAGGCATGGCTGTGACAGTGATGGTGTCTACCAGGAGCAATCAGCTTAGGGGTGCCTGCAGTGTGTGTGAGGTGCCCATGCTAAGGGCAAACCTTAATGACCCGGGAGGGAATTTTGGACTCCTTGCTCGGAATCCTCATAATAAAAGTGTTGCGGTAGCATGGCAATGCTGAATATAGATATATATATATATATAGAGAGAGAGAGAGAGGAGTGTGGAGTGGAGGCAGTGGAGACAGAGAGATGGTAGAATAGAAACTGTATTGCTAAGCTTATTTTCTCCGTGCCCTTCACAACCCGAAGGGGTGGGTTTTTATAGACAAGAGTTACAAGAGTCGAAGACTCTGGAAACACTATGCAAGATTTGATGTTATCATCTTGCTATTAAAAAGTACAATTATTGAGCTTCATTATTGTAGAGCATCTGACTTTATGTCACATCACTTTTCATCTCCTATCTTTGAGTCACATCTCTTCATATCTTCTCTTTATCTTGGCCACTGCATTTGATTCTTCCTTATCTAGATGTCTTGTCAATCTAGATGTCTTCTGGATTTATGTCCATATCAAATGTATCATCTTCTTCATAGTTATCATTCTGGGGATTAACTTGAGGAATTTCTTCAAATATCTTCTGACTGGAGGGTCCCAGTAATGAGATCTCGAATGGAGTATTGTTCTCCGAATGATGAGCTATGATCTTGAATTTGTCAATGACTAATATACGTCCGTCACACCAAGAAGTTGCTGATGCTGGAAACTTGTTATAGTTCTTGATTAAACACAAATTCTTCTTTTGTTCCTTGTGCCAATCAAAGGTTGCTGGAGGTTGCTTCTCATAGCAGAGCAGATATGAGCTTTGTGGAGATATTTCCCATATTTGTAGAGCAGGATGTGTCCTTCCAATAGTTGGTTCGGGGAAGGATGATCTTATAGAAAATTCAATTATTTGGATAAGCTCTGGGAGCCAACTGACTATTGTTTTTATTATCATGGGAAAGTTCATATTTATGACCTGACTTCTAGAGACTATTAAACACTGGACTAAGCCTTGTTCTGTGGCATATATGGCCCTATTATCAACCATATCAAATGTCAAGGCTATTCTTTTCATGTGCCAAATACTTATGATATTCTGGGAATATTCTTGATATAGATCCGGAATTGGATCATGCCAAACATATTTATCCACAATATTAAACACATCTATTGGCATATGCGTTTTGCAATATTTATATAAAGCCTTTCTTTTGAGAGTTTCTAACTTGGCAGATCTTATCTCTTTGCTGAACAGATTATCTAGAATATCAAGTTGTTCAACAACCGAAGTCCCTTCCATCCAATTTTCTAAGAATGTGACTATATTATTGATAAGCAAATCTTTATATGAAGTCTGAACTATTGCTAATTCTTTTTCATATTCGAATATTTTTGCTTCTCTGATATGTCTCTCTTGGTGAAAAGTATGAATGAATCCTTCTAAAGAGGAAAGACATTCATCTAGTTTTCTTATGCTAGAAAGATATTCTGGACTACTCTGAAGTCCACCAGTATTCTTCCAAGATTATTTATTATATCAAAAGCATATCTTGTGAGATTATTCTGGCATCTATAAGTGGTTCTTCCTTGAGCAAGACTATGATTATTTGCTGGTTGTGGCTATTGGACATATCTATTTTGACAGATCCTTCGGCAAAAGCCAAGGTTATATTGGACTACTTCTGGGTATTTGAGCTGTGGGACGGGAACTATTGACTGGACGAGGACTATTGACTGGACGGGGACTATTATTGACTGCTCTCAAAAACGGGAAATTATCTCTCTGTGGATTCATGCTGCAAAGGACGAGATAAAAAGTCAGCAATAATATTCTGATATCCAGGCACAAAAGATATAGTATAAGTGAAATCTTCTAATTGCATAAACCATCTAATTCTGCGACTATTTTGATCTTCTTTTCTTCCTTTTTGATATAATGATATAGACCTTTGTTATCTGTTTTGATATTAAATTCTGAAGTATATCCAACTATATCTTTTGAAGTTTCTAAACTACACCAGTAAAATTGACTTTCAGTAAGACTCTTTATAGTTTTTAAATACTTAGCTAAAAATTCTTTTTTCATAAGTATTTGATTTTATAATCGATATATATCTTCTTCATAAAATTACTTATCGTAATTGCACTTGTAATTGTTGTAGTAACGTATCTGGGAAATCTATAATTTTAGTAATAATATGAGTCTATAATTCGATCTGTCCTTTAGTGATGATTTTACCTAGATATTCTATCTGTTGTTTACATAATTGATTTTCTTTGGGGAGAGTATAACACCATGTTTAATTAAGATACTTCTTGCTATATTAAGATGTTGAACATGCTGTTCATATGTATCGGAGAAAACTAGAATATCATCTATATAGACAGTAATGAAATGATCATAATCTTTAAACAAGGAATTCATCCATTTCTGAAATACTTGTGGAGCATTCTTTATTCCAAAAGGCATTATTAACCATTCTAGATGTTCATATGGAGTAGAGAAAGCACAGAATTCTTTTGTTTCTTTATCAGCAAGTTTTATTTGCCAAAAACCAGATTTGGCATCAAACTTACTAAACCATTATTTATTCTGTAATTTTTTTATGATGCTTTCACAACTCGGGATATGAAATCCATCAAACTTGATATTTTTGTTGATGCGTTTGTAGTTTATAACCATACGAGCTTTACCACGCTTTTGTTCAGAGTAGTTTCTGACCATAAAGGCAGGAGAAGTATGTGGACTAGAACTATTTTGTACTAACGGGATAGCTTTTAATTCTGTAAGTTGAGTTTTAAACTCATCAGTATCTTGTTTTGAGTATACAAGGGGTTTAGTTCTTATATTTTTCCCTTTACTTTCAGGAAGAAGTTCTAACTTACAAAATCTAGGACTTCTATCAAATAATTTTAGTGGGTTATCTGAAAAGAGTTCTGCTAAACTATTCATGAACTGTGATTCAAAGGTTTCTGAAATTGTTCTAATTGTATGTTTTTGCTTCAGCATAAAATATCTGGGTATAATGATTTGTTTTTGTCTTTAGTAAAAATATTATATAGTCTATCATTGTAATCGGAGAATATTTATTAATGAAATTATTACCAAGAATCATTTTTCCTATAGACTAATTGATAAGATATAATTCAGGGATTATGAATTCTTCTTCTATATCGTTTTTATCTAAGATATATATAGGTACTTCTCTAGCTACATGTGTAGAAGAGATTTCTCCTATGATTCCAGAGAAGAACTTCGGTTCAACGAGCTGTTGCTTATATTTATCAAGCCAAGGAACATTGTTTGTAATAGACTTTGTTGCACCTGTATCTATGATAGGAATTAACATATGAAGTTTATTATTTGGTTCTTTTATATTTATTATAATCCGATTTGTCTGTTTAGACAATTCCATTCCATCTGTTTGTGTATTATTATATCAACTAATTTCATTTTATTAATTATTTTGATAATTGCATCTGATTCGCAATTTCTAATTATGACTTTTATTTCTCCTGAGTAAGATGGTTTTATTACACCTTCTATGATATCTAAATCTACATTCTTGAGCCATCCATTCTTTCCTTTTATAATACCAAAATATGAGGGAGGAAATTGGAATCCTATTCCAGTTGAAAGTATTACTCTTTCATAAGGAGCTATAGTAATTGTTTCATTACTAAAAATAGTAAATCCTATTTCAGACTCTTCTGGCCATAAAGCATTAGAGTCATACTTGATGATAAATAATGATTGATTTTTATGAAAGTATACTCTTTTTGGAAAGGCTATTTCCATTCTAATGTAACTATAAGGTTCTATAGTTCTATTTATTGTTATCGGTTTTTGATTAAAGGAAAATGTGATTGTATTAGGATTTATGGTTATTGGCTGAAGTTTTTCTAGGATATCATTTCCTATTAGTAGTGCAATTGAATCTTGTGGATTCGCATATAATTGATCAAAGGGTATATAATGAGGAACATTATTTACATCTAATAGAGATAGGTGAGAAACACATCCTTCATATTGAACTTCTACTATTTTATTCTCAAAAGTGATATATTGCATTCGTTCTTTGGCAGGTTTGATTTGATTTTCTATAATATTAGTATTAATATGGGACATTGAAGCTCCTGAATCTATTAGAGCATTCACTGTTTTTTGTTTATTTTCTATTCCATAGGTTACAGTTATAAGAATCGTAACTAAATTGGCATATTTATTGGTTATCCTAACATGTTCTTCTTTAGGAAGATCATGTTCTAAATATCTTTGTAAGCTAAAGGATTTTCTAGCTGATTGAAAATTATTAGAAGATTCTCCTGAATTACTTAGAGCATCTAAATCTTTAATTTGTAGTTGTCTTGGCAAAGTTAATGTTCTTTTAAGTTTTATTTTATCATCTTCTATTACTAATTTCTGTTTAGTATTTAGTTGTCTCTCTCGAAGTTTTTCCATAGATATATACCAGTTTTGTGGTAGAGTTATTGTTTCTTGTTGAGGTTCTATTATTTCAGAATAACTCAGTTGATCTTCTAACATAATAATATTTTCTGGTAAGGATTTTGTAGGGATATCATTATTTTTTGATAAAGAGGCTAATAAGTTTGTAGTTATTGTTAAAGGTTTACTTCCCTTTTGCATTTGAATTCCAGATAACTCGTGATATATATATAAACTTTGATCTAAGTTTTTATCATTAAGACTTATAGCATATTGAGGGAAAATTCTAAACTTTAAATATTGATAAATTAAATTACTTTGTATCATACCTATAATAGATTGAGAAGGAGTAAGGAGTCTATTATCTGATATGATAATTGTCGAAGGGGTATTAATACCTTTTCTAAAATTTGCTTTAATAGTTATATCTATACAACCAAGATGGAGATATTTCATCTTTTGTTTTTTCTTATCATTAATACTATTTAGTACTTGTTTTATTTGATCTTTATTAATAACCTGAATTTTTGTTATATTGCTATTAGTTTCTTCAGAGTCTGTGACCCGTTCAAATCTTTCTATGAAGAATTTATTTTGTCTAAGGAAGTTCCATTTAAAATTATAGACCTTATTCTTTTCTATTAACCAGGAAGAGTTTTGAATCTTATTATATAACGATTCATCAAAAATTACTAGTTGTTTATTAGAGTCATCTGTATCTTCTTCATGTATGGATAAGTTTTCTAATTCTTTGCTTGTATCTGAAACCATATTTACATAATATATGAAGTCATCATCATTATTATATTCTAAATCTGTATTTTCAAATTCATAATTATAATTATTATCTTCCATTTCTAAAAGCCATTTTCTACTTTGATCTAAATATTCTTGTTGTTTTTCAGCAGAATATTCTGATGTATATGGTTCTTCGAATTCAAATCTTCTAAAGGATTTCCATTTATGTCAGTTTCTGCTATCACACTTTCTATTTCATAGTCATATAGATCTATGTCATTTTCAGTAATATGGGAACCGTTTACGATATCATATAATTCATTAACTATGTTTATATCTTCAATGAGGTTTGTGGCTGATCGTTTATTTGGACATTCATTGGCATAATGTCCAGTTTCACCGCACTTAAAACATTTACATGTCTTTTTAAATGCAGGTTTCTTTTTGAGATATCGTTTATTATTACTGATATAACGAGGACGTCTATTAATTTTATAAAAACGTTTATATCTTGGTTTTCTTTGATTAGGTGGAGGAAGAGCTAATGGTCTTTGATTCCAAGGTCTAAACCATGGAGGTTTTAGTTTATATGGGGATGACATATATTGAGTCCTAGGTTTTCTATTTATATGACTACGTAGAGGTTGACAGCCAAACACATAGGTTGGGGCTATATCTTGACAAGCTTGTTTTGGAGTACGAGATGCCTTTAAAGCACCTATAGAATTGTAATAGGATTTTTGTATAGAAGCTTGTTGGCAACAAGTATGATAGATATCTATAGCACATTTTATACGAGTGGCAAGATTATCAGCACCAGCTTTGTCAGATTGCACTTGTTGTAGGGTAATATGGTATTGATTTTTACAATTATTATCCCATGGAGGCGGTAATTTATTGAAATATTCTATTCCCAATGAGCCCATTTGGTTAATGGGAGTCTCCATACCAAGGATGAATATAATCGGGAGAAAGGTTCTATAAAACAAATATTACATATCTTTATACGTGATAGAGTGGATTCTATCATTTCTATAATTTTTTGATCATTTATAGTGCTTGCACAAAGAAATTGTAATAATAGGTTACGGAAATGACCAATCATTTCTTGAAAATTTAGAATTTTCTTAATTTGTACCATTTCTGTGGTGGTTTGAATATTTTTTCTATGGTAATGGATAAACTTCCTTCAAATTTACTTAAAGCAAGATCAATAAGTCTTCTGTGGTAAGATTAGGATATTGCATAAGTAAAGCAGATATTTTTCTAGACCATAAATTATGGCTTCAGCTCTTTTGAAGACAGGAATATTATCAAGATTAAGTACATATGGATCAGAAGATGGTTCTGATTTAAAGAATTGATATTTGTCAAAAATAGCTTTTCATTAGGAGGGTATTCTGGTTGACTAGAATTAAAACTTTATAGGGAATATTAAAATCATATGCATGTTGTGAACTATCTGCTGTTCTTTTTGGGGTAGACTGAGTAGGTTAGCTTGTGATCTGGCTGAAGATTGAGCTTCTTCTACTATAGGTTCTGTAGCAATTATTTCTTCTGTTGCAGATTTTATAGAGTCATTATCTGAGTCAACTTCAAAGGTAGGTTTATAATTATGTTCTTTAAAGCTTTCATAATTATTTTCGTAAAACTGTTGTAATTGAGATAGGCCTTCCGTAGTTGGATTTGATAAATAATTATTGGTTAAATTTTCTATCATATTTTTATTGATTTGGAATACCTTAGTATCTTTTTCTAAATCAGGGTGTGATAATATTTTAACATCTTCTTCTAAGGTTAAGATTGATTCAATAGCCTTTTGTTTGAGATCTGGTTTTTGTGGATTTAAAATCTTATGATAATCAAATATGGTTTCCGGCATGAACCAGTTTGATTTAGTCTTAGATGGTGTTTTAACTGTTGGCTTTATCTTCATTTCTTCTAGTTGTAATGTTATTTTATTTAAAGATTTTTGAGTTTCTATTTGATAATCTACTATAGTATTCTGTTGATCAAATATATTTTGGAAATTTAATTTTATTTGATCACTAGCTGCTGCATTATGGGTTTTATGATTAAAGTTTGAAGGTTCAGATTCCATGCAAACTATCTTTGTTGAGGATTCACCTACAGTTTTGATTGTCAAGTTATCTTCTGTTGGTGAGGGAGCCATAGATATTCCTGAGTATTTTGATATTCCCTCCTGCTCTTAGACTTCCTGTCTATTACGAGCTCTCGAGGTACTACACACAAAATCACTCAGTACTACACACTAAAACTCTTAACCTAAGTTGATAACATGATAAACAAAAATCGAAGATGAAAACTTACTTGATAGGTTGCACAAGACGAGCTATTCTGGAGCTATTCTTTGAATTGAATTCTGAGATGAAAAACGTTAATTCTTCATCGGTCAGAAGCATCAATATGTACGGATGAGATCACGAACCAGTAATATGATGAGCAAGACGGATATTATCAACTGCAAAATAGCATATATATAGGGTATCAGAGACCTGGTTCTACATGATCATCATAGTCTTCAAAACCAAGATATAAACGTTTTTATAAAATTAATAGACGTCCTCGTTATATCAGTAATAATAAACGATATCTCAAAAAAACCTGCATTTAAAAAGACATGTAAATGTTTTAAGTGCGGTGAAACTGGACATTATGCCAATGAATGTCCAAATAAACGATCAGCCACAAACCTCATTGAAGATAAACATAGTTAATGAATTATATGATATCGTAAACGGTTCCCATATTACTGAAAATGACATAGATCTATATGACTATGAAATAGAAAGTGTGATAGCAGAAACTGACATAAATGGAAATCCTTTAGAAGATTTTGAATTTGAAGAACCATATACATCAGAATATTCTGCTGAAAAACAACAAGAATATTTAGATCAAAGTAGAAAATGGCTTTTAGAAATGGAAGATAATAATTATAATTATGAATTTGAAAATACAGATTTAGAATATAATAATGATGATGACTTCATATATTATGTAAATATGGTTTCAGATACAAGCAAAGAATTAGAAAACTTATCCATACATGAAGAAGATACAGATGACTCTAATAAACAACTAGTAATTTTTGATGAATCGTTATATAATAAGATTCAAAACTCTTCCTGGTTAATAGAAAAGAATAAGGTCTATAATTTTAAATGGAACTTCCTTAGACAAAATAAATCTTCATAGAAAGATTTGAACGGGTCACAGACTCTGAAGAAACTAATAGCAATATAACAAAATTCAGGTTATTAATAAAGATCAAATAAAACAAGTACTAAATAGTATTAATGATAAGAAAAAACAAAAGATGAAATATCTCCATCTTGGTTGTATAGATATAACTATAAAGCAAATTTAGAAAAGGTATTAATGCCCCTTCGACAATTATCATATCAGATAATAGACTCCTTACTCCTTCTCAATCTATATAGGTATGATACAAAGTAATTTAATTTATCAATATTTAAAGTTTAGAATTTTCCCTCAATATGCTATAAGTCTTAATGATAAAAACTTAGATCAAAGTTTTATATATATCACGAGTTATCTGGAATTCAAATGCAAAAGGGAAGTAAACCTTTAACAATAACTACAAACTTATTAGCCTCTTTATCAAAAATAATGATATCCCTACAAAATCCTTACCAGAAAATATTATTATGTTAGAAGATCAACTGAGTTATTCTGAAATAATAGAACCTCAACAGAAACAATAACTCTACCACAAACTGGTATATATCTATGGAAAAACTTCGAGAGAGACAACTAAATACTAAACAGAAATTAGTATAGAAGATGATAAAATAAACTTAAAAGACATTAACTTTGCCAAGACAACTACAAATTAAAGATTTAGATGCTCTAAGTAATTCAGGAGAATCTTCTAATAATTTTCAATCAGCTAGAAAATCCTTTAGCTTACAAAGATATTTAGAACATGATCTTCCTAAAGAAGAACATGTTAGGATAACCATAAATATGCCAATTTAGTTACGATTCTTATAACTGTAACCTATGGAATAGAAAATAAACAAAAACAGTGAATGCTCTAATAGATTCAGGAGCTTCAATGTCCCATATTAATACTAATATTATAGAAAATCAAATCAAACCTGCCAAAGAACGAATGCAATATATCACTTTTGAGAATAAAATAGTAGAAGTTCAATATGAAGGATGTGTTTCTCACCTATCTCTATTAGATGTAAATAATGTTCCTCATTATATACCCTTTGATCAATTATATGCGAATCCACAAGATTCAATTGCACTACTAATAGGAAATGATATCCTAGAAAAACTTCAGCCAATAACCATAAATCCTAATACAATCACATTTTCCTTTAATCAAAAACCGATAACAATAAATAGAACTATAGACCTTATAGTTACATTAGAATGGAAATAGCCTTTCCAAAAAGAGTATACTTTCATAAAATCAATCATTATTTATCATCAAGTATGACTCTAATGCTTTATGGCCAGAAGAGTCTGAAATAGGATTTACTATTTTTAGTAATGAAACAATTACTATAGCTCCTTATGAAAGAGTAATACTTTCAACTGGAATAGGATTCCAATTTCCTCCCACATATTTTGGTATTATAAAAGGAAAGAATGGATGGCTCAAGAATGTAGATTTAGATATCATAGAAGGTGTAATAAACCATCTTACTCAGGAGAAATAAAGTCATAATTAGAAATTGCGAATCAGATGCAATTATCAAAATAATTAATAAAATGAAATTAGTTGATATAATAATACACAAACAGATGGAATGGATTGTCTAAACAGACAAATCGGATTATAATAAATATAAAAGAACCAAATAATAAACTTCATATGTTAATTCCTATCATAGATACAGGTGCAACAAAGTCTATTACAGACAATGTTCCTTGGCTTGATAAATATAAGCAACAGCTCGTTGAACCAAAGTTCTTCTCTGGAATCATAGGAGAAATCTCTTCTACACATGTAGCTAGAGAAGTACCTATATATATCTTAGATAAAAACGATATAGAAGAAGAATTCATAATCCCTGAATTATATCTTATCAATCAGTCTATAGGAAAAATGATTCTTGGTAATAATTTCATTAATAAATATTCTCCGATTACAATTGATAGACTATATAATATTTTTACTAAAGACAAAAAACAAATCATTATACCCAGATATTTTATGCTGAAGCAAAAACATACAATTAGAACAATTTCAGAAACCTTTGAATCACAGTTCATGAATAGTTTAGCAGAACTCTTTTCAGATAACCCACTAAAATTATTTGATGGAAGTCCTAGATTTTGTAAGTTAGAACTTCTTCCTGAAAGTAAAGGGAAAAATATAAGAACTAAACCCCTTGTATACTCAAAACAAGATACTGATGAGTTTAAAACTCAACTTACAGATTAAAAGCTATCCCGTTAGTACAAAATAGTTCTAGTCACATACTTCTCCTGCCTTTATGGTCAGAAACTACTCTGAACAAAAGCGTGGTAAAGCTCGTATGGTTATAAACTACAAACGCATCAACAAAAATATCAAGTTGATGGATTTCATATCCCGAGTTGTGAAAGCATCATAAAAAATTACAGAATAAACAATGGTTTAGTAAGTTTGATGCCAAATCTGGTTTTTGGCAAATAAAACTTGCTGATAAAGAACAAAAGAACTCTGTGCTTTCTCTACTCCATATGAACATCTAGAATGGTTAATAATGCCTTTTGGAATAAAGAATGCTCCACAAGTATTTCAGAAATGGATGAATTCCTTGTTTAAAGATTATGATCATTTCATTACTGTCTATATAGATGATATTCTAGTTTTCTCCGATACATATGAACAGCATGTTCAACATCTTAATATAGCAAGAAGTATCTTAATTAAACATGGTGTTATACTCTCCCCAAAGAAAATCGAATTATGTAAACAACAGATAGAATATCTAGGTAAAATCATCACTAAAGGACAGATCGAATTATAGACTCATATTATTACTAAAATTATAGATTTCCCAGATACGTTTACTACACTCAAGCAATTACAAAGTTTTTTGGGAATACTTAACTATGGTAGAAGATATATTCCACGATTAAGTGAAATAACTCAACACTTACAAAATAAAATCAATTTGGAAAATAAGAAATATAAAAAGGATAATAATAAGATAGCCTCTAGATGGGATACAGATAAAATCAAAATAATTCTTACAGATGAAGAAAATCAAGAAATCAAATACCTAAAATCGATTATGACCAAAATCCCTAAGACTATTATACCTACACAATCTGATAATTTAACAGTCTCTACTGATGCAAGTCAATTTTATTGGGCTGGTGTAGTTACAATAGAAACTTCAAAAGATATAGTTGGATATACTTCAGGAAAATTTAGTAAGGCTGAAATCAATTATTCTACTTATGAAAAAGAATTTTTAGCGGTATTAAAAACTATAAAGAGTTTTAAACACTGGTTATTACCTTCAGAATTTAATATCAAAACAGATAACAAAGGTCTATATCATTATATCAAAAATAGAAAAGAAGATCAAATAGTCGCAGAATTAGATGGTTTATGCAATTAGAAGATTTCACTTATACTATATCTTTTGTGCCTTATATATTCAAATATTATTGCTGACTTTTTATCTCGTCCTTTGCAGCATGAATCCACAGAGAGATAATTTCCCGTTTTTGAGAGCAGTCAATAATAGTCCCCGTCCAGTCAATAGTCCTCGTCCAGTCAATAGTTCCCGTCCCACAGCTCAAATACCCAGAAGTAGTCCAATAATAACCTTGGCTTTTGCCGAAGGATCTGTCAAAATAGATATGTCCAATAGCCACAACCAGCAAATAATTCATAGTCTTGCTCAAGGAAGAACCACTTATAGATGCCAGAATAATCTCACAAGATATGCTTTTGATATAATAAATAATCTTTGGAAGAATACTGGTGGACTTCAGAGTAGTCCAGAATATCTTTCTAGCATAAGAAAACTAGATGAATGTCTTTCCTCTTTAGAAGGATTCATTCATACTTTTCACCAAGAGAGACATATCAGAGAAGCAAAAATTCGAATATGAAAAAGAATTAGCAATAGTTCAGACTTCATATAAAGATTTGCTTATCAATAATATAGTCACATTCTTAGAAAATTGGATGGAAGGGACTTCGGTTGTTGAACAACTTGATTCTAGATAATCTGTTCAGCAAAGAGATAAGATCTGCCAAGTTAGAAACTCTCAAAGAAAGGCTTTATATAAATATTGCAAAACGCATATGCCAATGATGTGTTTAATATTGTGGATAAATATGTTTGGCATGATCCAATTCCGGATCTATATCAAGAATATTCCCAGAATATCATAAGTATTTGGCATGAAAGAATAGCCTTGACATTTGATATGGTTTGATTAGGGCCATATATGCCACAGAACAAGGCTTAGTCCAGTGTTTAATAGTCTCTAGAAGTCAGGTCATAAATATAAACTTTCCCATTATAATAAAAACAATAGTCAGTTGGCTCCCAGAGCTTATCCAAATAATTGAATTTTCTATAAGATCATCCTTCCCGAACCAACTATGAAGGACACCCTGCTCTACAAATATGGGAAATATCTCCACAAAGCTCATATCTGCTCTACTATGAGAAGCAACCTCCAGCAACCTTTGATTGGCACAAGGAACAAAAGAAGAATTTGTGTTTAATCAAGAACTATAACAGTTTCCAGCATCAGCAACTTCTTGGTGTGACGGACGTATATTAGTCATTGACAAATTCAAGATCATAGCTCATCATTCGGAGAACAATACTCCATTCGAGATCTCATTACTGGACCCTCCAGTCAGAAGATATTTGAAGAAGAAATTCCTCAAGTTAATCCCCAGAATGATAACTATGAAGAAGATGATACATTTGATATGGACATAAATCCAGAAGACATCTAGATTGACAAGACATCTAGATAAGGAAGAATCAAATGCAGTGGCCAATAAAAGAAGATATGAAGAGATGTGACTCAAAGATAGGAGATGAAAAGTGATGTGACATAAAGTCAGATGCTCTACAATAATGAAGCTCAATAATTGTACTTTTTAATAGCAAGATGATAACATCAAATCTTGCATAGTGTTTCCAGAGTCTTCGACTCTTGTAACTCTTGTCTATAAAAACCCACCCCTTCGGGTTGTGAAGGGCACGGAGAAAATAAGCTTAGCAATACAGTTTCTATTCTACCATCTCTCTGTCTCCACTGCCTCCACTCCACACTCCTCTCGATCTGTCTCCACGCCTCCACTCCACACTCCTCTCGACTTTATATATAGGGTTTTAACATAAGAGTTTGGAAGGTAAAAGGAGGACGAATGCCCTGCGTCGGGGCGAGACTCCAGGGTCTACAAGAATTTACATTTTTATTTGAAATTAAAATGCCAAGTGGGGGCTAAAGCCCCGAAAGAGGGTAAGGAAAGGACGAATGCCCTGCGTTGGGGCGAGACTTCGAGGTCTACAAGAATTTACATTTTTATTTGGAATTTAAAGAAATACATGGGGACTGAAGCCCCGAAAACAATGCGAGAAGGGTCGAAGGACCCGATTAAAGGCGACGAGGAGAGAGTGGAGGAAAGATTTTGGAGACTCCGGCGGGGCCGGAGGGGATTGGAGAAGAAGGAGGGTGCGGTGCTCTGAAAGAGGAGAATCCGGATGGCCCGGAGGAGAGAAAGGAAAAAGCGGGCTGCGAGGGGCCAGAAAGGAGGGCGCGCCGCGTGGGGCACAAGATGGAGACGCGCCACGTGGGGCATAGGATGGAGACGTGTTGCGTGGGGCACAAAATGGAGATGTGCCACGTGGGGCACTGAATGGAGATGTGCCACATAGGGCACTGGAGGGAGTTGTGCCACGTGGGGCACTGGAGGGAGTTGTGCTGCGTGGGGCACGGAGAGGAGTTATGTAACGTCGCGCATTTTTCGGATCCTCTTGGATCCATGTTTAGCGGGTTTGGTGGCCAATGTGAGGCCCATTAGTGTTGTGGTTTCTTGCTAGATCCTTACGGGTTTGTTTGGATCCGCGTTGGTGTTCAGCTTGCTGGACATAGTGTGTTGGTGTCCAGGTGGGTGACGTCGACTGTGTGTTGGCGGCAGTGGTGTGCCGTTAACATGGTGTTAACGTCCATCGATGAGGACGTTGACTGTTGAACTTGGCGTCAGGCTTTGTGGACGTCTAGTTGTGGCGGTCTGGTTAAACGGCCAAAGGGTTGACGTTGACCTGGCATGCCTGGTTTTTATGGCAGAGAACCCGAGCTCTGTTCTTTCCCCTCTCTCTCCCTTCCTCTTCCCCCACCTTCACCTTGAGCTTCTTCGCGAGTTCTGACGGTCGGTGGGAGCTCGTGGGAAGGCCGTGGTGCCGCGTGGTAGCGACAGATCGGGCGGGGAATGACGGATTGGAGCGCGGTGTTCGTGGGACGTTTCTCGGGTTTCGGCATGATTCGAGATTCTTCGGGAGTTTAATTGCGTTTCTGAGGTAGGGTCGAGCCCTGTTAGCTTGTTAGAAACATTTAAAACACGACTTAATCACTTGAACCAGCATTTTTATTGTATTTTCGGATCAAGTCGTACCATGCGGGGTTAAAGGGTGTTTGATGAAATTAATGTGTAAAGCATGTTGTAATGGGTTCTTGTTGTCCGGGTTCTAGTAGTTAAAGGAACGGTTTTTATATGTTTTTCTGTAGCTTAAACGGTTGGAAAACCTTTAGAACTGATTAGGTTTCTGCAGGGTTTTAGGCCGGAGAACTTGGCGTCAAGATCGCTTGCCGCCAAGATCACCAGCCGGGAGATAGACGGCTAGATCGCTTGCCGTTTACTTCCTTCAAGCGGCAGTCGATGTTGCCGCCAACCTGTGCATGTATCCATGCAGTGTGTTTACGTAGTTTTCCTGGTTATGAATATTGTGTGATTGTGTGTGCATGGCGATGACCGGTGTGAGCCAGGTGCACTTGTTATGCTCTTGGAGCATACTGCTCATGTGGGAAAAGTTTATATGATGATGTGTGATGTACGTAATCGCTTTACGTGGTATGTGTGGTGCGTTGGCACCCGTGGCACTCTTGGAGTGCGTGGGTCATGTGTTGGACATGTGGTTTACGTGGAAGACGTGTGGTACACCATCCAGGGTGTAATATACACGTATTGCCTACGGTTTGAGTGTGTGTGTGCTACACACTTTGTGTAATGTAATTCTGGTGATTTGTTTCTAGTAATTGGGCAGTGAGGTTCCTGTGTGAGCCTAACCATGACTTTATGGTGTTTGGGCAGTGAAGGTCCATACTGACCTAGCCCTGGTCCGTTGTTGTTTCGAATTAATATTATATGGATGTATGAGTAAGTGGTATGTGTTACGAAGGTCATCTCATGACCGATGATAGGCCAAATATGATTGGCTATCGTGATTATGTATGTATTAGTGTGAGTTAGCTTGGAGGTTACAAGATGACATGATAGGCAAGTTTGTGGTTCAGTTATGTGTTGGTGTGGGATAGCTTTGGGGTCACACGGTGACCGATGTTAAGCTAATCCTAACACTTGTATATTGTGAATTATAAGAAAAGGTTATGTGTAAGTATCGTGGTTTGTGCTAGCCGAGTGTGTGGTCCGGCGCCATTCTGGAATGCCTCTCTAGTCGGGTACCCCAGTTCTTTGTGAGCCAGGCACGTGTGTTTGTTGTGCTCGGGGTTTTGTCCGGTACTTGTGTTGTACCGTTGAGGTCTGTGTCGTCTTCCTGGACACCCTCACTCCTGAGTTTGAGTTGTACGTCCGGCTGAGGGAAAGACGGCAGTGGGGCAGCGACTTCCCAGAGTTTGTTCTTTTGTCGCTTGTAGCGCACTCGTAGTTGGGGGTACGGACACCAGTAGTCGCACTGGTCCCCAGCTAGTCCTGTTTTCAGTGCCTCACTTTAGAGTGCTCCAGCCAGAGACTCTAGAGGTGCCAGGCATGGGCCTGCAGTTGTGTGCTGCAGGGTGGTGTTGGTTGGTCTCCACAGTTGTTGACTTCTTCCTAGTGGAGCGGCAGTTGGACCTTTCGTCCGTGACTGCGAGGCTGAGAGGTAGTTCTGTGTTGTTGTTGTCCGGGTTGATATTGGCTGATCAGCCAGTAGTCCGTTCCCGTGGTGGCGTCGTTTTTCTGACTCGTGCCTTTCCAGTGACTGTGGTTTGTGAGTTTGTGACTCGTGGTCGAGGTTTGATTGTTCGAGGTGTGCCCTGGTGTTGGCACAGTTGTGACTCAGTTGTGGTTTGTGTGACTCGTCGATTAAGTTTCACCTGTAATATTGTGCCTAATTTAAGGTATAATATAATTATGGTTCAGTGTGGTGTTTATCACCTACTTGTACCCTTGTTGGGTGTTTGTGTTGTGGTACCTCAGAGTAGCAGGTACTTGTTCCCTTCGTGGGTTACTTTATAGTTTGTGGTGATGCATTATGTTCTAACCTTTCGGGTACTTGTGTGTTGAGGAGGTCTTGTGGTTGACCTGCCACTTATTGTATCCTAACTGTTTAGGTAAATCTTTGTTATAATTTATGTGGATTAGTTTGTGATTATTAATTATGTACCTTGTGGGGATTTGCTGATGAGGCTATGGCTTAGGCATATTGTGGTTTAGTTAAGCTATGTTCTGTGGAGGCCGTGTGGGACCTTCCGTTGAGTTTTACTCATCTTGGGTATGATTCCAATTATAGCTTTAGTGGTATGGATTGGCTTCGTGTTTAGCAGTTCCATACCTTTGAGTAGTTCTGTTGTAAAGTGGTTTGTTTGGAGTATAAAGGACCAGCTCTTTATTAGCAGTCCTATTACTCAAGTGTTTGAGGTTCGCCTGTGAAGCTTGTAGCCTAGGCAGTGACTTGCCTGTGTGGCTATAGTTTAGGCAACCCGTTGTTGTAACACTGTGCCAGTGAGACTGTGGTTTAGGCACTTTAGTAGTTGGGCTGATAATGATATTATGTTAGTCTGTAGTCCTACTTTCTTCTGAGGACGTTATTTTATTATCATAAGCATGTTTAATGTTATTTATTGTAATGATGTGAGCATGAAATGGTTTGGCTATTGTGTTGCCAGTGAGACCCATTGGGGTCGAGGTGTCTGTGGTTACAGTGTTGTTTTGGGTAGCCCCTATTGAGCCAGTGACTTGTTGAGGCTCATCCCCTACAGTTCTTTTCAGGGCTTGCCGTGTGCTTGGCTTGCAGTGGCGTTGCGTCAGACTTGTACCACCAGCAGTGTGTGTAGTAGTTAGCTTGTTGTGAGCTTGTGCTCCCTCGGGTATGCCCAAGTAGTTGTACTCTTTAATTGGACATGTGTTAAGTAATGGGACAGTTGTACATAATGTGAATAGATATAAGCACATGTACTTTCTTGTGTCTTATATTTTTTGTGGTTGTCTTTTTTGTACTCTTACTGGACAGTGTGTGAGAGATCCCTGCGACACTTCGGTGCGTTCGCGGGGAGGCGGATCTGATATGGAACCTTAATGGGCATAAATGACCCCGGTCCGTTACAAGTATGCACGTGGGGAACTGGAGGAGATGTGCCAAGGGGGATGGGAGGAGATGTGCCACGTGGGGCACGGAAAGAAGTTGTGCCGCATGGGGCACGGAAATGGAGAGTAAGGGTTATAAAAAGGGGCGCGATGCCCAGTATAAGAGTGGATTGTAAAAAGATGAAAATAAAATGCCTCCCGTGGGGAGGGAATGTGGAGAACCCACGGAAAGGGTGCTAAGCAGCACAAAAGATGATTGGAAAGGAAATGGAAAAGATGGAGGAGGCCCCCTAGTTTCTTGCCTGCCCGGCGTTTGGGCTTCTGCTTAGGAATCGGCCTTCTGACCCTTAGGTATTTCCTCATAAATTTTGCCCAGTGGGCGGATGGTCTTGCTTTTCTCACAGGGGTTGAACGGCTCTCAATGATGGGGTTGTTGGCTTCCGTTGGAGTTTCAATCAACAGTGGCAACTCCCTTGGAATGTGGTTGAATGAAATAGTGGGAAGTTCCACTGGTAGAGTTGGAAGCAACGAGGAGGGGATCGTGCCCAAAGATTGTATAATGTGTGATATGGAAGGGGGTATGACCCCTTGGGTAATAGATTGTGCCAATGATTTGGCTTTGGAGTGCGTGAGCACAATCTGAATAGTTGACCCCTTCACTAGAGTGGGAAGGTTCACAATAATGGTGTGAGGGGTCATGAGAGCTTGGAGGGTTTGATTCCCTATGAGTATGGTGAATTGGGCACCGTTGGCAGCTGGAATGATTGGCATAGATTTAGATGGCCTCTTGACGGCCATGATTGGAGGGGAGGACTTCTGCTCGGTAAATGTTCCCGATATTTTGACAATGACCGACATGCTAGGAATAAAATCTTGGATTTTGAAAAGCATATCTGGTCCCGGGGCTTCCTTCTGCTGACGCTTGCAGCTCCTTAAATGTTTGCACCCACTCCGTTGGATGGGGGTGGATATGGTGGGTGTAATGGGAGGTTGTATGGCCAGTGGAGGTGTGATGGGTATGAAGGGGAAGATTTGCTCGAGTTCGGTTGCCCAGGGTGTTGGCGTAGTGGGAGGTGTAATGATGAGTGTAATGGTGGGTGGAGGCTTAATTATGGAAAGCTTAATGGCAATGGACGGTAGTGGGGGAGATGTTGGTAAATGGCGTACGAACATGACCTCGGAAGGCTCATCATCGTAACACCAGGTGGTTTCGCAGATGGGGTGGGCATCGGCAACTTCAGCCCGAGCAACAGGCTGTGGTGGAGGTGGAGGCTATTGTGGTGGAGGTATCGGGAGCTGGCATGGGTGCCAGAGCAGGTGCAACATTGGGCACGAGAGCTTCTTGCATCTCATAAGGCCCGGTTGGAGGTTGATGAGTCCGAAAAGGACGAATCAGTGGACGCCTGGGTGGCGGCATGTTGTGGTAGATGGGTGTTTGCGGAGGTGTATATGAAGTGGATGTTGTAGGGTGGTGAGGTGGATGGTGGATGGCGTCCACTGATTTTCTTTCTCGGATTAATTTGATAAAAAAGATCTACGATCGGGGAGTCCATTAAATGGGCTGAATGTAATGTCCCGCTCGTAGAGCTCCTCCTGGAGGATTTTTGTTCATGGCCAGAATGTGCTTGAACTCAGAGTAGAGTTGGAAATGATTATTTTGACTTACTCTGACTCCGAGAGCTCATGCTATAAGCAGGTGGCCATTGGCCTCCAACGGTTAGCAAATTATATAAAGTCCTCATTGGCCCCCATCTTCTCGGATGCTAGATCCGTGATAGAGAGATAAGGGATGACGCGGTCCTTGTACCTTTAAAGGAATCTTTTGTGCAGAGAGCGGAAGTCTCCTGCCTCACTTGGTTCCAAGGAGTAGAACCATTCGAGTGCAGGACCGTCAAGAGATTTTCTAAATAGGTATGCCAGAATGATAGGATCTTGCTGCCAACGGGAAGACTCATAAAGGAATTCTTTAATGTGAAGGTAGGGGTTCCCCATGCCATTGTACAGTCGGTACGACGGCATCTCCGAAGGATGAATATAAATTTGAGAAAGAGCCGGCATGGCAGCGACGGGGTCACCCATAGGATTGGAAAGCTTGTTTATTTGTCTCTCTAGATCATTCAATTTCTGGAGAAGAGCATTTTGGAGTGGAGTGGGTTGCTGCTGGGCATGCGAGGGAGTACATGGGGTGGCCGTGAATTAGCGGGCCCTCCCAAGGGACGGTCTGTACGGACCGGAGCATGGGAGTGCAATTGGCCAGGGGGTCGAGGTGATGAAGAATCACAGGGGTATGTGGCGAAGTCACCGGAATGTACAAAGGGGCACCTTGGAGACGGAGAGGGAGAGGGATGTTGAGCAACTACCCCAAAAAAAATCTAAGATTTTTCTTTATTCAGCTCAATATCATGTTTTTGCTATGACAAAATCTTTAAAAGACTTCTTACAAATTAAATATCTATTTTACTTATCACAAAATATATATCTTGGACAAACTCTATCTCGAAAATTTTCTAAGTCCATAAGCTCCCTCTATGTTATACTGAATCCGACTTGAGACTCTGACTGTCATCTCCAACTCCTTTAGAATCGAAGTCAAAGCAACCCAGAAAATTTTCTAAGTCCACACTTTATACTCAATCCAACTGTCAACTCCGACTTATACAGTCGAATGCTTCAGAAATCTATCTCCGACTTATGCAGTCGAATGCTTCAGAAATCTATCTCCGACTCATGAAGAATTTCTTCTGAAGTCGAATTGTAAAGTTGAATTCTTTTGATTTCTTCTGAAGTCGAATTTTACCTTCTTCTGAAGTCGAATCTTTCTTTGACTCCGACTCATTATACCTTCTTCTAAAGTCGAATGGTAACCTTTTTTTGAAGTCGAATCTATTCTTGAGTCCAACTCATGAAGTCAAAATTCAACCTCTTCTAGAGTCGAATTGCTAACTCTTATATCCGACTCCACTTGACAATTCTGTACTTATGGTTTTTTGAAATCTCCAGACTAACAACTCTCATAATATTGTTTACTTATCATGCTTGATATAACTTTGTGTTTATTGAATGAATATTTTAATATTACCATCTGAGTGTCATTATTTTATTATTCATCTGACATGTTCAGATAAACTATACTTACAATATTCATCTAAACTTGTTTAGATTATTTCTGTAACTTTGTTTAAACTGAACTTTTTGCCTCATGTCCTTGCTCCAGATTTCTTGAATACAGAAGAATAATGCATTTATTATGCTTCAGGTGCATGGATATCTGACAAGCTCAACCTACCATGATAGACCCATACTTTGCTTTTAAACACAACTGTCTGTTCTCTCTTTCTGACCTGAAAGCATGTCTATACGAGGTTTCCATGCCTTGTCTATCTTCTCGACTCACCTACCTCAAAAAGCATGGAGGTACTCTCTTCTTTTTGTATTGTCTTGTTGCAGACATTTATTGAAGCACATTTTTAGCATGGAGCCTTCACAGTCTACTTAATGAAGAAAATGACCTTCTAACTATGAAGCTGCAACTCTCATCTAAAGACATTGGAAAGAAGCAAGCAGAAGGACCCTTGGACAACAAGCTTAGCAAAATCCAAAGGATCCTAAACTTCTCTTCAAACGGCTGCTATTCCAATGGCCATCTTTCAAATGGCTACATTCTGAAGAATATAAAAGAAGCTGAAGAAGAGAGATAGACATACGAAGCGCAATTCAACTCCAGTGAGCTTAACACTTAGAATTTTCTCAAGCCAAGAAATCTCACAAGCCTTTTTCAAGCCACAAGTTGGAGAGCTCCCCTTTCATCAAGATTCTCAATGGCTCTCCTTGTTTCCATAGAAGTCTTGTGTCAGGGTGGAAATCTGTAATTGCATACTTTTCTGAAGTCCACCCTACTCATTCAGAAAGGATTTGAGTTTCCAACTCTAATCTGTTAACCTTTCTGAATTATGTGTTTTTGCTCATTCTTGAAGCAAAAACACAAGAGTTCATTTATTTCCTTCTTCTGTGTATTTCAGCAGGAGGGTGTTCCTGCTTGGTCCCTCTTGTGAAGGGAAGGCCTTGTGTAAGGCGGTTCTTTTGTTCCTGTTTAGGAAGACTTGCTGGGAGCAGGGGTGTATTACCTCTCAAGGGTGAGAGAAGGCCAAGTTATGGCAGTTAGTGGAAATCTCAAGTGGTTGGCTTGAGGACTGGATGTAGGATTCCATTTGGGAAGGGCCGAACCAGGATAAATCTCTTTGTCCATTGTGTGATTGTTTCCGCCTAGTTATACTTGAATCACACACCACACTAAGTACTAACAAATTTATTTAGTGCTGTGACATTTCAGAGAAAAATTTTTAAAAGCCAAGAAGTCCTATTCACCCCCCTCTAGGACTTCTCTTGTGTCATTTCAATCCAACAAGGGAGAGGGAGAAGGAGTCACACCCTCAACCAAAGACTGTATGCGATTAAGCTGTTGAGGGGTAAGTTGGTCCAGTGCATGCAGGACATTTTGCACAGTGTCATCGTGGTGGGGGGGAAGGCTCTCACTGGGTTTTGATTGGAGTGAGGTATGGAGGGACATCAGATTGGTTAGTGCACGGTGTATGCACGTAACCATAGGAGGTGCAAGGTTGTCCCTACAGTGGTGAATGGACGGACATGGGATTGGAAAGATTGGACGCTTGAATTATCCTCATAGTCCATATAAAAATTAGCATGATAGCCTGGGTCCATTTTTAACAAGGAAGCAAACAAACAGTTGACAATGATTAATCAATCAATATGGTTCAATCAAGTTATGAAGCTAACGCTTGTTTTAGGAGTTTTCACATTAATTAATGGATTGAAAAATCATTGTCACTCCAGGTGAGCTCCTAGTTGGAGTAGAGTATGAGTACTTCGGGGTGTAACTAGAATCACCTCTCACCACGCGATAGGATAGCTAACTCGGGTCAATGGAGGGGTATAACCAGCTCGGTCCGCCGTGAGGGAATCCATGGGGTACGGAGACTTACGGCGTTCCGAGAGAAGGTTCGCTAGTCCAAAGGGGTGGAATGCCTAATGGAGAGCTTGCCTGCACCGGAAGAGTGTGTGGAGCCTAGGATATGAGGGAAGGAGGTCCCCCAACCGATGCAAAATGCCCTACATGTGATAGTTTATAGCAAAGATGGCAGAAGGGGCGTGTTTCTGTCAGCACTCTGAATCGCGGGGGGGACAGCCGCCATGACTCCGTATCGCGTTCAGTCACTCAGACATGGAACTGAGAGCCCCGGAAGGCTGTCAGCGATGCATCTAGTCCTTGTGGATGGACTGCTAGCAGAGAACGCGTCGGCCTTTGCCGCCGTGACAACAGGAATGCGTCAGCTTAAGCCGACGCGACAGAAATCAGAACGCGACCGACCTGCACATCGCGTTACCGATCACTGAATAGCGTCCGCTGTATTGGATGCTATATCAATGGCAACCCAAAAACAACAGAAAAAAAAACAAGAAATAGTAGGATGGATGTATAGGAAAGAAAAATTAAGACATACAAAGACATGTCGGCGTTAGCCGCCGCGACAAGCTAAATGCGTCAACTATTGCCGACGCGACAACAAAACTGAGAACGCGTCCAGTTAGGAGGACGCGTTAAAAAGCCTGAATCGCGTCCTCTGTTTTGGACGCGATTCCAAAGGCAAACCGAGAAACGAAAACAAAGCAGGAAAGAAGGCAAGATATGTGTATAAAAAGGGGGGGAAATAGAGTTAAACACACAGCACGCTTACAGGGTATATAAAATAAATAAAAGGGAGAGTTCCACGTGGGGCACGACGGAGGGGGGTAATCAAATGGAAAGCGCAAAAAAGTGTCCCACCGTGATCGCCAATTTGTAGGTATCGTTTTCCGTTCCCTTTTCAAGGGGTATGGAGAACAACGGCCCACAAAGAGGGGGTGGTAGTAAAAAATAAAAAGAAAGGTGAAGAGCGTGGGTGAATGTGATGTGTGTGGATATGGAGTGGAAAGTAGGAAAATATGGAAAATAAAAAGATCATGATCGCCAGGCACGCGAGGGTGCCGAATGGAGACGCACGGCGAGGGGTGCGAGATGGAAGAAGTGATCGCGAGCATACCTTTTAGAGCGGGGAGATTGCACGGGGGTGTGGGTCCTTTCTTCCTCTATGAGCACGGCCGGCCGTGGTAGAGGGTGTTTTCCTCGTTGATTACCCTGACAAAAAAGACAAAGAAAGAAGAAAGGGGATTAGCCACGGGTGTAGTATACAATCCTAAAAAAATGGAATAAAAAGAATGGTTGGCATGGGGAACGACTCACCGTGTGGTGGCTTTTAAACCCCTAAAAAATAGGTGTTTGTGTGTGTGTGTGTGTGTGCATGCATGTGTGTGTATAAAAAGGAGTTGGGATGTAAATAAAAAGGGAGAAAGGGGAGGGGGTACTTCCCCGAAAGTGAATGGCGCGTCGGTGCTGCCGAAATGGACAGAGAGGAGGAAGACGCTCCCACCTCGATGCACGTGGATGAAGGCGCCAGCTCCGAACTCCATGGAGGAAGGTGTGGATCGGCGCAGAATGGAAAGTCCCCCTGGGCCGGGATCGAGACGGGAATCCGGCAGGGCTTCGCCGCAGTGAGTGGACCCCCCTTACAAATGACCCTCGGAGGTCTATTTATATGCATCAGACGCTTGAATCACGTCGGCTACAGCGGACGTGACCTTCAGAGTGAAATGCATCCGAGCGGCAGGCCGCGATTAGAATTGCGTCGGGACAGCACGCCGTGACTTGAATTGGATCACATCTAGGAGACAGGCCGTGATTCTTAAGGTCAGTTTGATGAGATAGGCGCACGATTGCCGCCATGCTTCTAAATTACATCCTGTTAGAACGCCGCGATAAGGAACATAATCGCGTCCGCCAGGGCTACAGTGACTTGAAATGCGGCGGCCATGGCCGACGCGATTACCTTAGGGGCAACTTTCGAGGCATGGGGCCTACATGCACTGTCCCCTGATGTGGAATTATGATTTGACCTCTCTAAATCGCGTCTGCTAACAAGGATGTGATTACAGGATTTTCTCATGATTACGGGCCTGGGCGTGACGACTTTCTAGGCCACAGCTGACTTTGAATCGTGTCCTGGAGGCAAGACGCGACTATGCATAGCCAAAAATAGCGTCTAGTAAGAAGGACGCGACTACATACTGAATCACGTTGGCATCACACGACGCGATAGGGTTTCTAAATTTTATTTATGAAAAATCCGCCAAAAGTGAATTTAGAATCGCGCCGCCTATGGCGGACGCGACCTTAAAAAGGGCAATTTCTGTAAATAAAATAAGAATTCACTGTCGCGTCGTTCAGGGTCGACGCGTTAATCATATAGTCGCGGCCGACTTTCATGTCGCGTTAAGGTCACGCCTATGAAGGCCGTCGCGTTAAGCCAAGGTATCCTGAATTGCGTCCGGAGTACTGGACGCATTTAGAGAGGTGGGCACCGAAGAATTCGAGAATTCAAGCAGAGCTTAGCATGGCAGAGTATCCAAAAAATAGTAGTAGTAATGTGAAAGATCGAGCAAGAAAAGCGGCCAGAAAGAAATGTTGCAAACAAAGCGGGGAAAAATGTGGAAATGGGGAGTCCAAGGAGATAAAGCATCAATAGCAGGGTAGAATCGCCTACAAGTTGAAGAGTACAGAAAGGCAGAAAAGGCAATTGGGCAGTATAAGTGTGAAATGAATCAAAGAGAAAAAAAGCAGAACAAGAGCGAAAATGAAAGATTCAGTTAGCACAGATAATTTGAAAGGCAGATGCAAAGGAAGTGTATCCTACTTGTTTTGAATATGGTATTATTTCTTTTTAGGTGATAGTTTGGTTTACTGTGGTTTGTTTTGAATGTCGAGGATGACATTCCTTTTTAGCTGATCGTAATGAAACGTCGCGCATTTTTTTCGAATCTTTGCGGATCCTTGCTTAGTAGGGTTTGGTGGCTAGTGTGTGGCCCATTAGTCTGTGTTTCAGGTGTTTTCGCAGGTTTTTGGGGCTTAGTGGGCCGGCAGTTTGGGCCCATAGCACCTGTTGGTTCACTGGTTGTGAACGCGATAGGGATGTGCGTCACGTTCTTAACGCGACAACCCTGGTAGTCACGTTCTGCTTGCCAACTGAGATGCAATCTTCATCTACATGCGTGCCGCGTGTCGCGCGCTGGGCGGCATGCTGACGTCGGCCTTGGGAAGGCGACGCCCTACAACGTCGCGTTCAGGTCGCGACGGAGGGGTACGTCGCGTTCTAAACTGCAAACAGTTCTTAACCCTGGTCAGCCAGACAGAGCTGGGCAAGCTCTGTTTGGCCCGGGGGGAGAAGCTGTTGTGGGGAATCTCAGGCAATTTGACGTGATGGGGTCATTTTCGGCGTGGTCTCGCTGCAAGGACGTCGCACGGAGCGGGGGAAACACCGAGTGATCGTCGTTCTTCGCGTTCTTCGCAAAGGTAGGGAGATTCCACCTCGTTTTACTGCGTAGATTGCATGTGGTGCATGTTTAGATTGTTTATGCTTTATAAATGGTAGATACCATGCTAGGGCATGAGAAGAGCATGAAAAATGGGTCTAAACACCAGTTTATATGGTTTAGGGGGGAGATCTGGCGAGGGGTCCTCAAATTAGGGTTCCGACCTATGAAGGCGACAGACCTTGCTATTGCGTTCTGAACGCGACAGGCCGACCCGTCGCGTTCTGCTTCTGAACGTGACCTATCGGGGTGTCGCGTTCAGTAGGCGACATGGGGACGTGTCGGGTTAACGGGTCTGAGGGGTTTTATGTCTGTGCATGACGGATGGCTATCCGACTATCGTGGTTTGTTGGCATTGCAATGGTAAGTGGTGCATTGGCAACCTATAGCGCTCCATGAGCATGTTTTTACGTGGTTGGCGATTGTTCATGCAGTTTAGTGTATTGTTCACGTGATTAGTATGCGGTTCACGTGTTGTTTACGTGCTGTTACGTGGGTGAGTTGCCGTACATATGCTTGTGTGTGCATGGCAAGTAATTCGACATTGTGTTGGTGTCGGCATGAAAAATGGGTCTAAACACCAGTTTATAGGGTTTAGGGGGGAGATCTGGCGAGGGGTCCTCAGATTAGGGTTCTGACCTATGAAGGCGACGGACCTTGCTATTGCGTTCTGAACGCGACAGGCCGACCCGTCGCGTTCTGCTTCTGAACGTGACCTATCGGGGTGTCGCGTTCAGTAGGCGACATGGGACGTTGTCGCGTTAACGGGTCTGAGGGGTTTTATGTCTGTGCATGACGGCATGGCTATCCGACTATCGTGGTTTGTTGTGCATTGCAATGGTAAGTGGTGCATTGGCACCTATAGCGCTCCATGAGCGTGTTTTTACGTGGTTGGCGTATTGTTCATGCAGTTAGTGTATTGTTCACGTGATTAGCATGCGGTTCACGTGTTGTTTACGTGATGTTTACGTGGTTTGAGTGCCGTACATATGGCTTGTGTGTGCATGGCAAGTAATTCGACATTGTGTTGGTGTCGGTTAGCTTGGAGGTCACATGGTGACCGATGACGCCAATTATGTTTAATGTATCGTGATATAGTTTCACTGAGGTGTTAAGTGACTAACGTGGTTTGTGTGATAGCCGAGTGTGATGGTCCGGAGCCTATTCCAGAATGCCTCTCTAGTCGGGTACCCCAGGTTTTGTGTGAGTAGGCACGTTAGTGCTCGGGATTTGTCCCGGTACTGTGTATATCGTCGAGGTCTGTGTCGTCTGTCCTGGACACCCTCACTCCTACGTTTGAGTTGTACGTCCGGCTGAGGGAAAGACGACAGTGGGACAGCGACTTGTGAGAGTTTGTATTTGATCGCTTGTAGCGCGCTCGTGGTTAGGGGTACGGACACCAGTAGACGTACTGGGCCCCAACAAGTCTTGTGTTTCCAATGCCTCACTTTAGGGAGCTCGGGCCAGAGTCCCTAAAGGTGCCAGGCATGAACCTGCAGCTGTGTGGTCTGCATGTGTGGTGTTGGTTGGTCTCCACTGTTCTTTGGCTTTACTGTGTGGTTGTGGAGCAGAAGTTGGACCTTTTGTTCGTGACTACGCGACTGAGAGGTAGTTCTGGTGTTGTGTTGTCCAGGTTAGATACTGGCATCATGAACCAATAGTCTATTCCCGTGTGGTGGCGTCGTTCTTTCCGACTCGTGCTTTGCCACTGGTGGTGGCTTGTGTGTGTGACTAGTTGGTTGAGGTTTGACCTGTTGTGGTGTGCCCTGGTGGTGGCACAGTTCTGGTTGTGGTTCCATAGTGGTACCTCGTGGTACTAGGTACTTGTACCCTTTGCGGGTAGTTTTGTGTTATGGTACATTGTGTACCAACCTCTTCAGGTGTTGAGGAGAGTATGTGTTGGGTGGAGCTCTGAGAAGTGACCTTCCACATGTTGTGTTTTACTCGTCTTCGGGTAAGCTTCCGATTATGGTTTTGGTGTGAGGTGTTGTGTGGGGTCGATTGGCTAGCTGATGCCAGTCTTGTTACCCTATATGGGTAGGTTGCCTGTGAAGCTTGTAACCTAGGCAGTGGTTTGCCTGTGAGATTGTAGCTTAGGCGACCAGTTGTGGTAGTGGTTAGCCTGTAAGGTCTTTGACCTAAGCGGTTCAGTTGTTGAACGGACTAGTGGTGTTATGCTTGTCCTGTTGATCCTCTTTCCTTCCAAGATTTGTATTAGCTGATGAGATTATGTAAATTTTTTTAATTATGTTTTGTTGTGAGCATAATATGGTCTGGTTATCGGTGTTTCCAGTGAGACCCTCTGGGGTTGAGGTTCTTCGGTGTTGTATGTTGTTTTAGGTGGTCCCTACTGAGCATGTGACTTGTTGAGGCTCACTCCCCTACAGTTCTTTTCAGAGCTTATCGTTTGTGTGGCTTGCGGAGGTGTTGTGGCAGACTTGTACCACCAGCAGTACAGTTAGTCGTGTTGTGTGAGCTTGTGCTCCCTCGGGGTATGCCCCAGGTAGTTGTACTCTTTTAATTGGACATGTAATAATGTATTGGGACAGTTGTAAATTGTTACATACAGGTATGAGCACATGTACTTTCTTGTGTCTTATACTGTTGTGGTTTTCTTTTATATTCTTACTGGACACGTGTACGAGCTATCCCTTGCGAGACTTCGGTCCGTTCGCGGGAGGCGGATCTGGATGTAGAGCCTTATTGGGCATAAATATCCAGGTCCGTCACAGATTGTGTGGAGAGAAAGAATCTCCTAGGGCTGCTAGTCTAAAAGAAAAAATGTGATTTCTTATGGCTTAAAAATTAAGTGGTTTTTCATATTTAAGTGATTAAATCAGATATTATTTCAGATATTTTATCAGAAGGTGAAATCATGGAGGCCACCACCAAGGATATTAAAGAATAAGTGGCTATAATTGAACAAGATTAACAGATTACTGTAAATGAACTAGAATATATTGCTATAAATGAAGAAGAGCAAATTGATGGTACACCAGAAGTGGGTGGAGAGGCTCATCAGTTGGTCTCTGGATAGTACAGAAGAGAACAAGATGGCATTGGTAAAAAAGAGCATGAAAAGAAAACAAGGAGGATGAGAGGTCCAACTATATCTCATGCAGTGTACAGCATGCCACATGGACAGAATTTATGTCAAGTGGCACAGTGAAGGGCAACCTGCAGTAGATAGTGGAGGATGGTCTTTAAGAAGCTTCCTTGGGACTATAGCCCGGAATGTCCACAATCTACCCATTAACATTGAATCTTAGCTTAAAATGTTGATGTCCTACAAAGATGATGTGGCATTTTATACAAGTATTGACTAATTATAATTTTGAATAACACATCATGTTAATATAACTCTTAATTAGTCAGTAAACTGATGGCTAATCACATCTGCCTTTTCAACAGAAATATGATATTGATGATCACCACAGACACTGGGTAATAAAACACATTTCTAGTAAGTGGAAAAGTTGGAAATATCCTATTCTGTCAAGTTGGAAAAGTTGGACCATGAGCCAAAAAAAATTCAAAGATGCTATAGGAAGTCATATCTAGTGGTTTAAAGATGATGTAAGTCAGAATGTAACTTATTATTTTTATTTCAAATATGATATTTTTAACATGTGTAGCAGGGCAACACCATGGCAATAATCAGAGATAAACGAATGCACGGAAAACCATAGTAAACATTCATATGGATTTGATTCAAGTAACAACAACCAAAAGATAGCAAATATGAGTTTCATTATAGGGTTAAACATGCTATAAATATGCATAAATGAAAACTATATGAATATGGTAGAAGCACCTCGAAGAGACTCCCCTTAGAGAAGATATCACCACCACAAGAATGGTGCAATGGGTATGGCATCTTTCTCCCAGGATACGATTAGCAACTGAGATTGACAAGCACACTCCCGTCAATTCCGTGAAGCATGCAATGTTTAAAGCTTAATCCTCTTCAATATAAAAGTGAAAGGGGTAGAAGAACATGCACTAAGCACCGTAGGGAAAGCCGCTTGTCAGGGCGCACGCAAAGGCCGATGACCATGAGAGTGAAGGGCGAACACAGTGATGGATGATGAGCACAAGGTGAGTACAACAGTGTATGGCGCAACAGACAAGAAGGGCGATTTGCAGCATGGAGAAGAGAGAATGAGGGAGAGGGTAGTGTCACAAGCAGTTCCTCTGAGGAGTCAAAAGGTGTATGTTCAGTAACTGTGATTAGGAAGCCCTAATCACCCTTTTAGACGCACCCACAACAGCAATACCTATGGTCCAACTTAATGAACTGGCCCAAAACAAGCCTAATCTTTGCAAGGAAGGGCAAAAAACTAAACATGAAAAATAAAAAGGTGGCCAATACAAGGAGGGCGATCCTCAACAGACACGTGTGCACCCAACCCAGTGCGTATGCATGTGATAAAATCTAGCATAGCCCCATCATTGTCTATAAGACATAGTCTCATGGAGCCCTAGGGTTATAAAGTCCTCCTTCTTTGTGTTTTCCCATTTGTGTTTTCCCATGTGGGACTAAAGATCCCACTCAAAAGACTAAACTTGAATACCGTTTTATTTTATCAATCATTGAGTTCCCTTTCTTTAAGGTACTCCCAAAATCCAACCTCCTTTAACCCCAACATTCCCTACAAACTCAAGGTTTGATAATAGGGAATAAACAGAAGAGGGTAAACACATCATGCTTTCAGTAAAGATATCTTTCAGATTTGAACATTCACCTAAGTATTTTCAAATTTTACCCCTACAAAATCGAAGTGAATTAAATCTTGAACGTGACTTTTTGGAGTGAGGATTACTTGCTGAAAAACAACATGATATAAGGCTTTTTGGTAGCAATAAGTAGAACTGGCACTTTTAAGGCCATGCGCCCTATCCTGTGTCATGAGTATTTTTAGGAACAACCCAATTCTCTCAACTACGAACTCACAGTAGTACTGATTTAGGTGGGATTCTCCAAGGATATACTGTTAATATCCTGCCTTACCAGAACTGAACCCATTTAGAGTAACAATAACTCTTCCTTGACTAGTAGTTTTAGACACTTGGTCAGGATATCAGGAGATAGACTCAGATATGGTGTATCAAAGAAATAAGTGCCTCCATATTTTCTCAGTATATTATTGTTACCACATTGAACCTTCTTTGTAGGATCTCCACTCAAATAGGTTGGATTGCCTCTACAGGAGAATAAATAATGGGTTTTAATCCCATCCCCAACTTGAATTTTTGAACTTTCTTTTTATCAAGTCCTTTAGTCTAAGGATCAGTTATATTGTCTTTATTACCAACAAAATCTACAGTGATCACTCCCTAAGACACTAATTTCCTTACATATCCTAATCTGATTTGAACATATCTCATTTCCTTATAGTTGTACTTTGAACTCCTGATCTTTGAAATTGTGGTCATGTTATCACTATGCACAAAGATCGCAGGGGAAGGCTTACTCATTAGGGGAAGCTCTGAAACAAGACCCCTAATCCACTCAGGTTCCAACCCAGGGGTGTCCAAAGCATACAACTCAGCCTCAAAAGTAGACCAAGATAAGATGGTCTATTTAGTAGACCTCCAGGTGACTGCACCACTAGATAGAGTAAATATATACCCTAAAACACCATTACTCCCTAAGTTCTGAGCTATCCAGCTTGCATCACTATATCCTTCTAAGATAGCAGGGAATCTCCCAGAATGTAACTCTAGGGTAATAGTGCCTTTTAGATACCACAATACCCTACCTAACCCCTCCAAGTGAGTTTGTTCAGGGCAGCTTGTGTATCTGCTATATTTAGACATTGCATACGAGATATTAGGCCTAGTTCAATTAGCTAGATACATCAAGCTTCCTATAATTTGATAATATCATAATTGAGACACAAAGCACCAGTCTTGCAAAAAAATCTACAAGGATCATATGGTGTACAGACTGACTTGCAATTCTCATAGCCAAATTTCTCTAAAACTTTCTCAACATAGTGAGATTGAGAAATTGTTATTCCTTCAACTGATCTAGTAAGAGTCAGCCCCAGAATTATATTTACCTTACCCATGTCCTTCATTTCAAACCTACTACTTAAGAATGACTTAGGCAGTATTTGGAATCACTTCCAGAAAATCTAATTTTATAATAATCGATTTTGGATGCTTCTCTAACATGTCAGAGATTCAATTGATGGGGTGAGAAGCTCCCATCCATCGTTTGGGAGCCTAGAGAAAAAAAGAGGTCAATATGGGTGAATTACTTGACTGCCCTTTTGTCTTTTTTAGCCACCAAGAAAGGATATAAATGGCCTAAGAACATAAATGGTGTTTTCTTTGGAAATCGCCTAGGCTACCCCAGAAACCAACTTGCAGGCTACTTTTGGATGTAGATAGAGAGAGAAGCCTCTGTTGAATCACTCTTATCTTTTATCCTTTTATTTTGATGATAACAAAAGTCATAATTATCTTTAATATCATTTTCTTCCCATGAATATTGCATTTCCATCACCTATAACTTCATCATGCATGTTTTTATCATGTTCAATCGAAGCTTACTTCGTAAGCTAGCTTCGTCATTGTGTGTGTGTGTGTGTGTGTGTGTGTGTGTGTGTGTGTGTGTGTGTGTGTGTGTGTGTGTGGTGTGTGTGTGTGTGTGTGTGTGTGTGTGTGTGTGTGTGTGTGTGTGTGTGTGTGTGTGTGTGTGTGTGTGTGTGTGTGTGTGTGTGTGTGGTGTGTGTGTGTGTGTGTGTGTGTGTGTGTGTGTGTGTGTGGTGTGTGTGTGTGTGTGTGTGTGGTGTGTGTGTGTGTGTGTGTGTGTGTGTGTGTGTGTGTGTGTGTGTGTGTGTGTGTGTGTGTGTGTGTGTGTGTGTGCGAGGAGAAAGCAAAGGATGGGTTACTTAACTTCACTCGAAGATCGTGGGAGTTGAATGGTGGGTTGACTTTTACTTCTCTAACTAGCCGGCCGGCGAAGAAGACTTTAGCTCTTGATTACCTAGCAAGAAAAACACAAATGAACAAGTGAAAGAAACAATTAGAACAAGTTGTGTAGTGTCAAATCCAAAAGCACTAGAAAAAAAACTTGCATGGGCTTGAACACACCTTGTGGTGGTGTTTAAAATCCCTGAGAATATGGGTGTACGTTGAATGAAGTGTGTGATGAAGAAAACTATAGTGATTGTGTGAGATGCGTGCACTAAAGAATAAAGTTGAAAGCAAGTAAAAGGAAGAAGAAGAAAAATCTGATGAAGCTCCATGCGAAGCAAAGGTTGAAGGTGAGGAAGAAGACTCCTCCACACTCCAATGACGTTTGAAAGCCGGCAGCACCGCCTCTCCAATTGAAAAACGCTTCAAGCAAGCTCGAGAGGTTCTTCTCTTCAAACCTCGAAGTCTGAAGGCTCTGGAACGCAGTAGGGCTTCGCCTCTATGACTTGGAATGCTCTCTTAAAAATATGGCCACGGGGATCTTTTTATAGGGGTAAAATTATGAATCACGACAAACACAGTGGTTGCCTTTAAAGATAAAATGCGTCTGACCAACCAGTCGCATTTAAAAACCTTCTATAGTTTGACCGACTCTTTCCATTCTTTGACTCAGTTGAAATATAGCAAGTGTAAATCGCGACCACATGGGTCGTCGCACTTCTGAACACTTCCAACATTAATCGGATTCTTGCTCAATTTTATAAATAGAAATTTTGAATCGCCATGACATGACCTGTCGCGCTTTTGGAAAGAATCGATGTTTTACTGGGAATCGATCTTACGAATAAAGGAAGGTCAGAAATGTGACGACTTGAATGGACGTGTTTATATCTAGAAATAAACACTTTCTAAAAACCATTTTTGGAAATTGCCAACAATCGAATATAGAAACTCTTAATCGTGCCTACTTGACCAGACGCATTTATGATAACATCAATTGGAATAAAACTGGGAATCGAAACAAGAATCGCGATAGCCCGACCACTTGTGTATCACACCAATCGATATTCAAATCATCAATCGATACCAGCTTCAATCGGAACAAAGAAACGCAATGACCTGGAACGTCATGAATAAGTGTTCAACAATCGATGTAAGCCCAATCGATTGAGAGTCAATCAATCAAAACAAACATCAATGGAACAGAGAAATGCGACGAACTTGGCTATCACGAATCATCATTCAGAAATCGATGCAAGCACAATCGATTATTTCTGTAATACAATCAATTGTATGAAACGTGACGTAGTGAACCGACCCGTATATAAGCAATTGATGTAAGCCCAATCGATTGTCTCTACCAATCGGTATACGAATACGCGGCGAAGTAACCCGACGAGAACGTCACCAATCGATGAACTCAATCGATTGACATTAACAATCGATGGTAAATCGATTCAACCTTAATCAATCGATGTATGAAACTCGACCACTTGACCCGTCGCGAATCAATTATTCATTAAGACCCCTAATCGCACACCAAAAAATCCCTAAAAAGTCTATAAAATTTCAAAAAAATAGGAAAATCACTCAAATGGTTAATTGAGGAGATCCAGATTGAGGCATTATAGTATAACATGAAATTACTCAATATGCTGTCAAATTTGATTTGTCTACAGTCATATCCGAAGTCTACTTCGTCATCTATGTTTTTGGTCATGATCAGTCGAAGTCCAACTTTGTCATATACGAAGCTAACTTTGTTATATCCGAAGTTCTATACGAAGTTCACTTCGACCGACTGCATTGTTTTTCATTCTATACGAAGTTCACTTCGTCATATACAAAGTTCTACTTCATCATATCCGAAGCTAACTCCGCCATATCCGAAGCTTCAATTCAACCGATAGCGTTATGATCTGTTTTATACGAAGTTACACTTCTTTATGTCTGAAGTTCCACTTCGACCGATAACGTTGTATTCTGGCCAGTCGAAGCTTCACTTCGACGATTTATGTTATTTCCTTGGCCAATCGATCATCTCATATCGATTGCTGAACATTTTATATCGATTACTGGTTTTACTCAGACTTCCAAGAAGTTGAAGTTAAATACTGATTGTTGAACAACCGGAGACCCACTCCGATTCTTAAGAACTTAAAGTGTTATATCGATTGTTGACCAAACTGGTCCTACTCCGAATCCCAAGAAGTCGAAGTGAGATACCGATTGATGAAGGAAAGTCATCAGTTGAAGTCTCACTACGACTCCTGCAAAGTCGAAGTTAGATGTCGATTGCCTTGTACTTATACATTGAATGCTTTACATATCGAATGCCTTAAACATCAATTGCTTTTGATATCGATTGCTTTAGGTATCGATTGCCTTGAACTTAAATATTGATTGCTTTGTATATCGATTGCTGACTACTTAAACATCTATTGTCTTTAAACATCGATTGCCTTTGAGCAACATCGATTGCCTTTATGGATCGATTACCATTAAACATCGATTGCATCTTCAGAACATCGATTCCTCTTCATTCACATCGATTACTGATCAGTCTTACATCGATTACTATTATATTCAAATATCGATTGCTATTTTGATTGAATATCGTTTACCACATCGATTACTGACCAATGTCACACCGATTGCCTTAGATATCGATTGCCTTCAATCAAACATCAATTGCTTTTATATTTCATATCGATTGTTGTTGGCTTTCAAATCTTTCAAAATGTCTTTGGCACCCAAATGAAATTTCAAATATGCTTCATATGTTTAACTTATTATTTCTCTGACTGAAGATCTTTTTGCCTGTCTCATAGTATCTCTTCATTCCTGCAAGAAAGAAAGCATTTACCTACTATTTCTAGCTATTAGCAGGAAATATGGATAGAAGGCAAAAGTGGTAAGGGCTATCTGACAAAATTCTTCTAGAGTCTAAATGTCTACCTTGCATTTAATGTCTGCAGGTCCACTTCTACTCATAGTCAACATCTTGGACCTGCTGCTGGCATCCTTAGAAGTGCGCACCAGCTGGAACGTCTTCCTCCATTCTAGGTAGCCAGTAAGCACAAGAAGGAAGTCATTAGACTCAAAAGAAGGAGAGCAGAAGAAGAAGGGAGTCAAGAAACTCCAACGGCCATCTGTCAATGGATCTCTTCAAGATGCTCCATAAATGGATGAAGCAAAGGCTGAAGAACACAGAACAGAAGAGAGAAAAACTTGAAGATCATTCAAGAAGTGTACATCCAGTAAGCATCCAACTCCATACACACTCAAAGCAAGAAAGGAAGAGCTTGAGCCCATTCAAGATAAAACATTCAAGTTGACTTTCTTCTTCCTCATTCTCTCTCTGTGTGTCTTTGTGTATTTGAGAGAGAGAGAGAGAGAGCTAGGGGTTTAGCCTAAGGAGAGTCTTGTAATTTGTAAACTCTTTCCTTCTTAGGCTTAGTCTCAGATCAAGTATTTCATTGTTTATCTTGAGCTTGATCTAGGGGCTTCGGGTCCTAGCTTCTATGTTCAGAAGTGTTTCTCTTCTTTGGAAGAGAAGGCTTGCAGTGCAAGCGTTCCCCTTGTGTTAAAGAAGAACCGCACTAGAGTTTATACCAGGAGGTTGGCTTCTTGACCTGCAAAAGAAATGGGTTGCCTTCTTACCCGGAAAGAGAAGAAGACCAGCTTGTGTTTGGTGGGGTAACCGCACTGGGGTTTGTTCCAGCAGGCTTGTTTCTAAGCCTAGAAAAGAAGTGGGCTACCTTCTTTCCCGGAAAGAGAAGAAGACCAGCAGGGGTTGGGTGTTGTATGTCCTTAAGGGGGACTGTACCCTTGGTTAGTGAAATCCTAAGAGTTTGCTTGGGGACTGGATGCAGGACTTCCTTTTAGAAGGGCCGAACTAGGATAATTCTCTGTGTTCCTTGTGTGCTTGCTTCCGCACCTTTAATTTCCATTGCACATACTTATTTATACTAACCAAACATTTTCAAGTGGTGATTTGTGTTTTAGTTTTTCATATTACCTATTCACCCCCCCCCCTCTAGGTTAGTCTTTCTGCCATATCAACTCAGTCAATAGCCTCCTATGTCTATCTCTCTCTTCTTCATAAAAATCACTCGATGTGGACTCCCATTCACCCGAGGAACATTTGGAAACATGTTACTCTTTGTCAGACTATTTTGGCAAGAAATTAGTTGTAACCGCATTTCCAAAGGGTGCCTTAGGCACCATTTGGAAAGGAGTTGGAAAAAAAATTTAAATTTAAAATCTTTGAGAAGACCTGTGGTGTTTCCAAATGCTCCATGGTCGGCGTCGACTTGCGTACACTGCGATTTTCATAGCAAGAAAGAGATAGAGAGAAAAAAAATTCTCTCACTCACGCGGCGAAGCAGGTTCGTAGCTGCTTTCAAAAAATTCCCAGACGAAAGGAGAGAGACAAGAGAGGGACATCATCATGGGTGTTTTTTTTTTTAATTCACCTTTCACACACCTCGTCACCTGCGCCGCGAAAGGCATAAGCAACGAGGCCAAAAGCGCCCCGCCCACGTCATGGTACAATAAAAGATGAATTTTTGGATTTTTACCTTTTAAAAATCATTCTCAAACGAAGCCTTAGTCTCATTTACTATCACCAAATTGTTGCCAAATAGCAAGATATCATCTATATATAGGCAAAGAATTATACATTCATCACCCTTAACTTTGTAGTAGACACACTTATCAAAATCATTAACTATAAAGCCAAACAATATGATGGTCATATCAAATTTTTCATACCATTGCTTAGGTGCTTGTTTCAAACCATATAGAGACTTAATAAGTCTACAAACTTTCTTTTCACTACCTGAAGCCACAAATCTTTCAAGTTGATCTATATTAATGATATCTTCATCAAGATAACCATTGAGTCAGGCAGTCTTGACATCCATTTGATGGACGATCAAATCATATATGGAGGCTAGTGCTACAAGCACCCTGATTGTGGTCACCCTAGTGACAGAGGAATAGATATCAAAATAATCTATTCCCTCCATTTGTTTGAAACTCTTAGCAACTAGTCTGGATTTATACTTTTCAATGGTCCTGACGAGCTTAACTTTCTTCTTGAAGACCCGTTTGCATCCATTAGTCTTTCAACTAGGAGGAGGATCAACTAACTCCCAAATACCATTAGCAAGAATGGAGTACATCTCACTCTTAATGGCATCCTTTTAATGCCTTGCTTCAGGTGAAGCCATGGCATCTTGGAACATTGGGGGATCACCCGTGATCTAGTAAGTGATGAATTCACTTCCAAATCTTTGGCAACCTTTTGCCTTTTGCTCCTCCTTGGTTCTACTTCTTCCTGATTACCAGTATCATAAAGAGCTCTGAATGCACCAGCCCCCACATTTGTCATCATTTCCACATGTTTTAGAATATAATCAAATAGAGTCTACAGTCTCAAAAGATAAATGTTGGGGTAAATCAATCTTCATGGAAGCACATTTTCGAAGAACATAGCATCACAAAACTCAACTATGGTGTTAACATCTATGCCAGAAATTTCTGATTTAATAACCATAAACATGTATGCATAGCTATTTTTAGCATAGCCTAGAAAGACTGTGTCAACTATCTTAGGTCCCAGTTTCTTTCTCTTGTGCTCAAGGACAAGTACATTTGCAAGGCAGCCCTACACTTTGAGAAATTGCAAGCTAGGTTTCCTATTTCTCCAAAGTTCAATTGGACTACTATCTTTACATTTTAGAGGAACATGATTTAGAATAAGACAAGCCGTATTTAAAGTTTCCCCCCACATATACTTGGGTAGTGCCAAACTCTACAGGAGAGAGTTGACCATGTCAATGAATATATAGTTCTTCCTTTCTGCTATCCCATTAGACTGAGGAGAGTATGGGATAGTCGTTTCATGAACAATGCCATGATCTTGACAATATTCAACAAACAAACTAGAGGTGTACCCTAGTCTTCTATCAAACCTCAATCTCTTAAGTACTCGACCAGTTTACATTTTTGCTTCCTTCCTAAAGATGACAAACTTTTATAAAGTCTCATATTTAGACTTGCATAGATACATATAACAGTATCTACTATAGTCATCTATAAAGATAATAAAATATTTATTATGATCCTTGGTCAGCACACCAATAAACTCACAAATATCTGAATTCACTAGATCTAGAATCTTTGAATCTCTAACCATAGAATGAAAAGGTTTTGTAGGTTGTTTGGCATGTACACAGATATTACATTTCTTTGTTTTATCAATAGCATGATCTAGAAATAATTTCAGGTTCATCATGTGTTTCAAAGAATTGAAATTAAGATGACCTAAATGTCCATGCCATAAATCAGATAAATCTAAAATATTATAAGCAACATAAACATAAATAGAACTAGAAGCATCAACATCTATCTTTATATTCACCACATGATCCACATAATTAATCTTAAACAACCCATTAGAAGATAACTTTTACCAATAAAAATTTTCAACTAGAGTATATAACTTTATTACTATTAAAATTTAGTTCATAACACTCTCTTACTAAAATAGAGACAGATAGAATATTGCTCCTGACACTAGGAACATGGTGCACTAAGGAAAGAGAAATAACACACCCTGAAGAAAACTTTAGGTTCACTCATCCAACTCCAAACACCCTAGTAGTGCTCCTATTTCCCATCGTCATGGAACGATCATGAGTGGCCTGATAAGATACAAAATTAGTCTTGTCAGCACACAAATACACATTGGCCCCAGTGTCCACCAACTATTCATTTGGTTCATAAAAAATAAATAACTGAGGGTTAAGAATAACATACTCATCACCAGAAGAAGATCCACCAATCACTACATTGACCTGGGATTTCATTAGTTTGTTGGGCCTTAATTTTTTAGAAACTTCTCTTTCCTTTTAGGACAATCATTGCAAAGATGATCCTTTTTATCACAAATCCAGCACTCCCCTATGTTGAACCACTTCTATATTTTGGTGATAACACAGCCCATGTTTAACATAATAATATCATCAATATATTTCATATCATGTTTCTTCCATGAATATAATATATTCTTGCATTATCACACTAAATTTCAACTTCGTCATATCCGAAGTTTCACTTCAACCGACAACATTAATTTCTGTACATCCGAAGTTTAACTTTGTCATATATCATGTTTTGATTAATACAATTACTTAATTAATGAGTGCATAACCATCTACATATATAATCTTCAAAAGCACTATAATAGTACCACAGAAGAATGTATTTTATAAACACTATATTTGGATAGCTCATATGTTCTTTTGTTTGCTCAAAATTTTTCTAAGTCCATAACTAGTATATATATATATATATATATATATAACTCCGACTCTTGGAAAGTCAAAGTATGATATCGACTGTTGAACAAACGAAATCCAACTTCGACATCTGAAAAGTCGAAGTGGTTCAACTCCGACTCTTGGAAAGTCAAAGTTGTCCCACTCCGACTCCTAGAAAGTTGAAGTGTGAGACATACTCCAATTTCTACTTCTGAAAAGTCGAAGTGGTTCAACTCAGACTCTTGGAAAGTCGAAGTAGTCCCACTCCAACACCTGGAAAGTTGAACTGTGATACATACTCCAACTTCTTTACATTCAAAGTTTCTATACATAAATATTGATTACCTCTATATTTCAAACGTTTCAAAATGTTTGTGGCGGCAACTAAAAAATGCATATGTACTTCACATGTTATCTTATTATTTCTCTATCTAACTGAAGATCTTTTTATTATTTATCCTTCAAGGTAGGTGAGATGTTGTCAGCAGAAAATAAGGACTCCTTCCTTCCAGCTAGACAAAAAGGGTCGTTCCTAACATGTCTGGATGTCAGAAGAAAACATGGAAATATCTAGACTTCCCTCTACACCAAGTGTCTGTTAGACAGAAGAAGAAGAAGAGTAGATGAAGAAGAAGATGAGCAACGGCTAGAAGAGTTCCAACGGATTCTTCAACGGATCTGTTCAAGCTACTCCATAAAAGGATGAAGCAAGGCTGAAGAACAAGACATGAGCCTTCCTGAAAATTTCTGAAAGAGTGTGCATCTAGTGAGAAGCCTCAACGCCATACACACTCAAAGTAAGAAAGAAAGAGCTCGAGCCCAAGAAGAAGTGTGCACGCAGCCATCTGAAGACTTCAAGCATTCAAGCTTCTTTTCTCTCTTCACTCTCTCTGTAAATCATTGTAAATCTGGGGGAGAGTCTGTGGCTGAGAGTTTAAGTTCCTTAGTGTTCATCTTGTATAGCTCTTAGTTTGTTTCTTCTTTTTCTAAGAAAGACTTGGTCCAGCTATAGAACTGTATATAGTGTTCCTCTTCCTATGTGAAGAGAAGGCCAGCGGGGTGCTGGTGGTTTCTGTCCAGCTGTGGGACTGTACACAGTGTTCCCCTTGGGTTAAGGGAAGAACCTAGCTAGGGTTAGTATCAGCAGAACCTAGTTGGGGGTTTAAGTCTAGCAGAACTGCACTGGGGTTTGTTCCAGGAGGGTGGCTTCTTGACCTGTAACAGCAGTGAGTTTCCTTCCTACTCGAAAAGGAAAGGACCAGCAGGGAGTTGGGGGTTTGTATATCCTTGGGGGGATTGTACCCTAGTTAGTTAAATCCCAAGATTTACTTGGGGTCTGGACGCAGGTCTTCCACTTGAGAAGTACCGAACCAGGATAAAATTTATGTGTTCTTGTGTGATTGTTTAAATTTGCTTCCGCATTGCTACTCTATCTTTGCACACAACTACATTCACTAACCGAAGTTTTCAAGTGGTGATTTTTGTGTTTTAGTTTCAGTATTTCTGCAGCTATTCTATTCACCCCCCCCCCCCTAGAAAGCATGCTGCCAACCGTTTGCGGGCCAACAATTGGTATCAGAGCCAAGTCTCTTCAAGAAAGTAGATCTCACGATCTAAAGAGCAAAGATCAAATGGCAGCTCAAGGATTTGCTAAAGGTCAATCTGTCAACAGACCACCCCTGTTCGATGGTGAAGATTACAACTACTAGAAGACAAGGATGGAGTTCTTCCTTCAGGGTTATGACTATCAACTATGGACTATCATTGAAGAAGGAGATCTGATAGTCCTCAACCCAAGAGAGGAGTGGACAGACAATGACAGAAAATTGCTCTCACAGAATAGTAAAGCCAAGAATCTCATTTTCTGTGCCCTGACAATGAGCGAATTCAACACGATCTCAGCATGCAAATCAGCAAAAGAAATGTGGGATAAGTTGAAGCTCACATATGAAGGGACTGACAAATTCAAAGAAACCAGGATTGACATATTGGTCACACAATATGAGAAATTCCAAATGCTAACAGGTGAGACCATTACCCAAATGTATAGCAGGTTTACTGACATAACTAATGGTCTTGCAGGGCTTGGAAAGATGTACAACTCTGGAGATATGGTAAGAAAAATTCTCAGATCCCTACCAAGCCAATGGACTCCAAAAGTCACAGCCATCGAAGAAGCTAATGATCTTACAACTATGTCATTAGAAAAGCTTATAGGATCATTGATGGCACATGAGATCAACATGGAGCGACTATCTAAAAGCTCATCCAAAAAGAAATTTACTAATGCTTTCAAAGTTATAGCTGCTCCTTCCACCTCTTCCTCTTCTAGTTCAAAAAATGCAAGCTCTGAAGACAGTGATGTAGATGATGTACTATCCAAACTTCAGAGAATTCTTAAGAAGAAGAAGAATGGATCAAGAAGGATCCAAAAGAAGGAGAAAAAGGAGAAAGAACCAGTCTGCTATGAATGCAAAAAACCTGAACATCTAAGACCAGATTGTCCATGACTCAAGAAGACTGGTCAGCTAGAAAAATCCAAGAAGAAGCACAAGAAATTTAAAAGAAAAGCCATGGAAGCTGCTTGGGACAATGAAGAAGTCTCCACTTCAGATTCATCAAGCTCATATTCAGAAAAAGAGCAGGTAAGTCTAGTCCTCATGACAGGACTAGATGAGGTACATTCTGACCCATCTCTTAATTCTTGCACTAATTCAAGGTCTGAATCTGAAGACTTAGAAGATGTTTTTAATGAACTTTATGATAAACACAAGGTTGTTGTGAAAGGATTAAAAAATATCAAAAGCAATCTTACTTGCTTAGAAAACACTAATTCTGATCTTAAATAAAAAATGGAACAATTGGAAACACAATTAAAGAAAGTAAAAATAATAATTATCTTTTGAATGAAGATTTAAATAGCAAGAACAATGAAAACATACAGTTAGAAGAAAAATTGAAAACTCTAACTAAAGAAATTTTTTATTTAAAAGAATCAATTACAAGATTAATAAAAGGTAAACATCTCCAGCTCTATGCTTAAAAGGCTCAAAATCTGACAATAATAAACAAAGTCTTAGATACGAACCTCTTGAAAAAGGAAAATAAATCAAGTATCCAAAAAAATATCCATTGCCAAAATTTGTGAAAGAAACCAAGATATCTCAGAAAAAGGTCACTGTAGTAAACAAATGCTCTCAAAAGAAAAAAGTTTCTAAAAATCATGTTCTAAACAAACATTACAAAGACAATAAGGCCTACAAAACAAATTATATTCATTGTTGTCCTTATTGCAATAAATTAGGCCACACAGTAAACACCTGCACTACTAAGCACTTATTATGGATTCCTAAAAGGTTATTTTTATGCATCTAACTATCAAGAATCCAAAAAAAATTGGGTACCTACTTCTGAGTAGTTTATTTGCAGGATAGCCTTGGAGCATCAGGATCAAAGGATGCTCAAGGCATTGGTGACTGCCAGCTCTTCATCCAACTCATATATGAGGAGGGAGTAGTCACAAATTTGTATTTAATTTACAAGTACTACTAATAAGGTTTTTGCAAGTCTCTTTTTATTAGATCAATGTAGGTAAAACTCTTGAAGACTTGACAAACAACAAGTGGATATGTCAAGAAACAACAAGATCAAACAACAAGTCGACACACATTCTAGACCGTGTTGACACACATAGAAGATCAGGTCGACACACCATGAAACAACTGTCGACAGACAAGTGAAGACTCATCAAGCCTCACTCTAAGGAGGAGCCTCATATTAAGGGGGAGCCATACACTATAAGGGGGAGCAAGTAATAAGGGGAGATGTAAATTCATGACAAGTATTGTTGAACCCCTCTCGTTCAAACTCACAGGTAGTATTGGTAAGAAGTCTTAACAAGTGGGAATATGCAAATGGTAAGATCCTTCCTTTTTGGGTATTGACAAAAAGGGGGAGAGTATTTTATTCATGAATTTTTTGTTTAATGCTTGACTTTATGTTTATGTCAGAAAATTCACATGAGTTTTGTCATCACTAAAAAGAGGGAGATTGTTGAACCACTCCTATATTTTATCATTTATTTTGGTGATAACAAAAACCATGTTTAACTTAATATTATCATCAATATATTTCATATCATGTTTCTTCCATGAATACAATATATTCTTGCATTATCACACTAAATTTCAACTCTGTCATATCTGAAGTTTCATTTCAACCGACAACATTAATTTCTGTACATCCGAAGTTTAACTTTGTCATATCTCATGTTTTGGTTAATACAATTACTTAATTAATGAGTGCATAACCATCTGCATATATAATCTCAAATACACTATAATAGTAACACAGAAGAATGTATTTTATAAACACTATATTTGGATAGCACATATGTTCTTCTGTTTGCTCAAAATTTTCTAAGTCCAAAACTAGTATATATATATATATATATATATATATATATTTCATACTAAATCCGACTCTGGAAAGTCAAAGTATGATATCGACTGTTGAACAAACAAAGTCCAACTTCGACTTCTAAAAAGTCGAAGTGGTTCAACTCCGACTCTTGGAAAGTCGAAGTAGTCCCACTCTGACTCCTGGAAAGTTGAAGTGTGATACATACTCCAACTTCGACTTCTGAAAAGTCGAAGTGGTTTAACTCCGACTCTTGGAAAGTTGAAGTAGTCCCACTCCAACTCTTGGAAAGTTGAAGTGTGATACATACTCCAACTTCTTTATAGTCGAAGTTTCTATACTTAAACATTGATTGCCTCTATACTTCAAACATTTCAAAATGTTTGTGGCAGAAACTAAAAAATTCATATGTACTTCACATGTTATCTTATTATTTCTCTATCTGATTGAAGATCTTTTTGCTATCTATCCTTCAAGGTAGGTGTGATGTTGTTAGCAGAAAATAAGGACTCCATCCTTCCTGCTAGACAAAAAGGGTCGTACCTAACATGTCTAGATGTCAGAAGAAAACATGGAAATATCTAGACTTCCCTCTACACTAAGTGTCTGTTAGACAAAAGAAGAAAGAGTAGATGAAGAAGAAGATGAGCAATGGCTAGAAGAGTTCCAATGGATCTCTTCAACGGATCTGTTCAAGCTGCTCCATAAAAGGATGAAGCAAGGCTGAAAAATAAGAAATAAGCCTTCTTGAAAATTTATGAAAGAGTGTACATCTATTGAGAAGCCTCAACGCCATACACACTCAAAGCAAGAGAGAAAGAGCTCGAGTCCAAGAAGAAGTGTGCACACAGCCATCTGAAGTCTTCAAGCATTCAAGCTTCTTTTCTCTCTTCACTCTCTCTGTGCATCATTGTAAATCTAGGGGAGAGTCTTTGGCTGAGAGTTTAAGTTCCTTAGTGTTCATCTTGTATAGCTCTTAGTCCGTTCCTTCTTTTTCTAAGAAAGACTTGGTCCAGCTGTAGGACTGTATACAATGTTCCTCTTCCTGTGTGAAGAGAAGGCCAGCGGGGTGCTACTGGTTTCTATCCAGCTATGGGACTGTACACAACGTTCCCCTGGGTTAAGGGAAGAACCTAGCTGGGGTTGGTGTCAGCAAAACCTAGCTGGGAGTTTAAGTCTAGTAGAACCGCACTGAGGTTTGTTTCAGGAGGGTGGCTTCTTGACCTGTAGCAGCAATGAGCTTCCTTCCTACTCGGAAAGGAAGAGGACCAACGGGGAGCTGGGGGTTTGTATATTCTTGGGGGGGTTTTACCCTGGTTAGTTAAATCCCAAGATTTACTTGGGGACTGGACGTAGGTTTTCCACTTGAGAAGTACCGAACCAGGATAAAGTTTCTGTGTTCTTGTGTGATTGTTTAAATTTGCTTCTGCGCTGCTACTCTATCTTCGCATACAACTACATTCACTAACCGAAGTTGTCAAGTGGTGATTTTTGTGTTTTAGTTTCAGTATTTCTGCAGCTATTCTATTCACCCCCCCCCCCCTCTAGAAGGCTTGCTGCCAACTGTTAGCAGGCCAACACCCTAGTGCCTTCTTCTTCTTCTTCTTTATCTTTCCTTTGGGTTTCATCTGGGAAGTGGAATCAACATTGGTCTTGCCTTTTGAATCCTTACCCTTATTCCTCATTACTAGGTTTGCACATGCATCTACAGACATATTGGGCTTCTCCTTCCTATGCTCCTCCTCTATGGCTATAGCCCTCATCAAGTCATCAAGAGAGATGGCCCCTTTATGATGTTTCAGGCCCATGCCAAAATCCTCCAAGGATCTATGCAACTTCTCTATGATGCACATGACTTGAAGCTTCTCAAATATTTTCATATCTGTCTCAGCTAGCCAAACCTTGGAGCATAAGTAGAAGCTCATAAGCCTACTCTCCCACGGTCTATTCTCAACCATCTGGAACTTGAGAAACTTACCAACGGAGGACTATTGAACAAACAAAGTCCAACTTCGACTTTGAAAAAGTCGAAGTGGTTCAACTCTGACTCTTGGAAAGTCGAAGTAGTCCCACTCTGACTCCTGGAATGTTGAAGTGTGATACATACTCCAACTTTGACTTCTGAAAAGTCGAAGTGGTTCAACTCCGACTCTTGGAAAGTTGAAGTAGTCCCACTCCGACTCTTGGAAAGTTGAAGTGTGATACATACTCCAACTTCTTTACAGTCGAAGTTTCTATACTTAAACATTGATTGCCTCTATACTTCAAACATTTCAAAATGTTTGTGCCAGAAACTAAAAAATTCATATGTACTTTACATGTTATCTTATTATTTCTCTATCTGATTGAAGATCTTTTTGCTATCTATCCTTCAAGGTAGGTGTGATGTTGTTAGCAGAAAATAAGGACTCCTTCCTTCCTGCTAGACAAAAAGGGTCGTACCTAACATGTTGGATGTCAGAAGAAAACATGAAAATATCTAGACTTCCCTCTACACTAAGTGTCTGTTAGACAGAAGAAGAAGAAGAAGAGTAGATGAAGAAGAAGATGAGCAACGGCTAGAAGAGTTCCAATGGATCTCTTCAACGGATCTGTTCAAGCTGCTCCATAAAAGGATGAAGCAAGGCTGAAAAATAAGAAATGAGCCTTCCTGAAAATTTATGAAAGAGTGTACATCTATTGAGAAGCCTCAACGCCATACACACTCAAAGCAAGAGAGAAAGAGCTCGAGCCCAAGAAGAAGTGTGCACACAGCCATCTGAAGTCTTCAAGCATTCACGCTCCTTTTCTCTCTTCACTCTCTCTATGCATCATTGTAAATCTGGGGGAGAGTCTTTGGCTGAGAGTTTAAGTTCCTTAGTGTTCATCTTGTATAGCTCTTAGTCCGTTCTTTCTTTTTCTAAGAAAGACTTGGTCCAACTGTAGGACTGTATACAATGTTCCTCTTCCTGTGTGAAGAGAAGGCCAGCGGGGTGCTGGTGGTTTCTATCCAGCTATGGGACTGTACACAGCGTTCCCCTTGGGTTAAGGGAAGAACCTAGCTAGGGTTGGTGTTAGCAAAACCTAGCTGGGAGTTTACGTCTAGTAGAACCGCACTGAGGTTTGTTTCAGGAGGGTGGCTTCTTGACCTGTAGCAGCAATGAGTTTCCTTCCTACTCGGAAAGGAAGAGGACCAGCGGGGAGCTGGGGGTTTGTATATTCTTGGGGGGGTTTTACCCTGGTTAGTTAAATCCCAAGATTTACTTGGGGACTGGACGTAGGTCTTCCACTTGAGAAGTACCGAACCAGGATAAAGTTTATGTGTTCTTGTGTGATTGTTTAAATTTGCTTCTGCACTGCTACTCTATCTTTGCATACAACTACATTCACTAACCGAAGTTGTCAAGTGGTGATTTTTGTGTTTTAGTTTCAGTATTTCTGAAGCTATTCTATTCACCCCCCCCCCCTCTAGAAGGCTTGCTGCCAACTGTTAGCGGCCAACACCCTAGTGCCTTCTTCTTCTTCTTCTTTATCTTTCCTTTGGGTTTCATCTGGGAAGTGGAATCAACATTGGTCTTGCCTTTTGAATCCTTACCCTTATTCCTCATTACTAGGTTTGCACATGCATTTACAGACATATTGGGCTTCTCCTTCCTATGCTCCTCCTCTATGGCTATAGCCCTCATCAAGTCATCAAGAGAGATGACCCCTTTATGATGTTTCAGGCCCATGCCAAAATCCTCCAAGGATCTATGCAACTTCTCTATGATGCACATGACTTGAAGCTTCTCAAATATTTTCATATCTGTCTCAGCTAGCCAAACCTTGGAGCATAAGTAGAATCTCATAAGCCTACTCTCCCACGGTTTATTCTCAACCATCTGGAACTTGAGAAACTTACCAACGGAGTACTTTTCTAGACCTTGGTCCTCGGTATTGTACTTTCGGTCAAGTTCATCACAAAGTGTTTTAGTAGTGTTGAAAGTGGAAGAGCTATAGATATCAAATAGGACATCAAAGAGTGCAGTAAGAATGCATCTGTATCCCAATTTGTCTTTTCCTTTCCAGTCTTCAACCTTCTTAGCACTCTCAGGGTCCTCCTCATCTAGAGTATGGGGATTTGATTCAATCAATGAGATTAGACCAACCATAGTGACCCATATCTTTATGCGTTGCTACCAATGCTTGAAGTGTTGCTCGAAAAGTTTCGCAAGCATCCCAGACATCCACTCGGGTCCCAAAACTCATTGAAGATGATGCCATGATAAATATCTTCTCTAAGACTGCTGTTTTTAACATGTGTAGTAGGGCAACACCATGGCAATAATCAGAGATAATTGAATGTACAGCAAACCATAGTAAACATTCATATGAGTTTGATTTAAGCAACAACAACCAAAAGACAGCAAATATGAGTTTGATTACAGGTTAAACATGCTATAAATATGCATAAATGAAAACTATATGAACGTTATAGAAGCACCTTGAAAGACTCCCCTTAGAGAAGATATCGCCCCCTCAAAACAGTGCGACAGGTATGGCGGCCTTCCCCCAGGATACGACTACCAACTGAGATTGACAAGCACACTCCCATCAATCCCGTGAAGCATGCAATGTTTAAAGCCTAATCCTCTTCAATATAAATGCGAAAGAGGTAGAAGAACATGCACCAAACACCATAAGGAAAGCCGCTTGTTGGGGCGCATGCAAAGGCTGACGATCGTGAGTGTGAATGGTGAACATGGTGATGGAAGACAAGCGCGAGGTGAGCACGGTAATGTATGGTGCAGCGGAGGAGAAGGGCGATATGTAGACCACAATTGCAGCAGGGAGATGAGAGAATGAGGGAGAGGGCAGCGTCGTGAGCAGTTCCTCTGAGGAGTCAAAATGTGTGTTTATTCGGTAACCATGATTAGAAAGCCCTAATCACCCTTTTAGACACATAAATGCCCCAACTATGGTCCAGTTTAATGAATCGGCCCAAAACAAGCTCAATCTCTCCAAGAAAAGGCAAAAAAAGTAAACATGACAAACAAAATGGTGGCCAGTGCAAATAGTGTTAAACCACTCTTATATTTATCTCTATATTTTGGTGATAACTAAAACTTATGATTATTGTGAATATATTTGTTTTGGTGATAACTAAACTCATGAATATTGTGAATATATTTAATAATATTTGTTCAAGGTATTTATTAATAAGAAATAAGATAATTTCTAATGATGTGAAAGAAATGCACCAAAAGTCCGATTATAGTTCAATATGTATCGATTAGAGATTAAAGTGTCACATCGATTACTGATGAAATGTTTCTACCGATTAGAGTACAAAAAGAAGTTTCTATCGATTAGAGAACAAGCGTTATACCAATTAGAGAACAAGTGTTTTACTAATTATTGAAAGAAGTTTCTATCGATTAGAGAAGAAAATTTTCATTCTGATTATAGAAGAAGCGTATGTTCTGATTAGTGATATATTGCATTGATTACTGAACATTCTTTCTGATTATTTAACATCATTTCGATTACTCTTATGTTGTTCTGATTAGAGAACAAGTTTATATCGATTGGTGTTATGAACATTCTGATTACTGAACAAAGGTTCAATATCCTTCCGATTAGTGAACAAAGATTCAGTAGTATTCTGATTAGTGTTATGAACATTTTGATTATTGAATAAAGGTTTTATATCATTCTGATTAGCGTTATTCAGATATCGATTAGTGAACACTTACGATATATTGTTCTGATTAGTGTTGTTCATATATCGATAAATGAATATATGTCATATATTGTTCTGATTAGTGAATACTTGCCTTAAAACATTTTGATTAGGCTTATGATATTTCGATTGGTGAACAACTATCATGTATGCTTCCGATTAGTGACCAACTTAAGTCAAAAACATCGATTAGCTATATCTTTAGTTTGAATATTGCTCCATCAATTGTTTTAACGTTAAGTAAGATTTCAAATCCTCTGCACATCTTTCACCTATTATTTTCTATCTCTAAAAACATGTACTCTATAGGTCAGCTACTTCCAAGAAATATGGTCAGACTGCATCCTACCTTTTTCATGCTACTTTTTCATAGTAGGTAAGAAAGGTGTCAGCCAGAACGTACTGACTAAAGAGGAAAAAAAGGTATGGGTTGATTGACATATGACTGTTCTTGCTTAACATCTTATTCCATGTGTTTATTCATGCAAGCCTACAGCACTCACGCAAGACCTATGTGAGACCTACTAAGACGAACTCTGGAAATACACTCAACTCAAGAGGAAGCAACGGGAAGAAGATGGAGTCTAACGGCTATTAGCCAAATAGTCTTCTTAAATGTCTCCAAGAGACAACGAGAAAAAGAAGAAGAGGAGCAATGGATAGAAGGAGCCCCAACAGATCTCCTCAATGGTTTCCTTTAAAGGACTATATAAAGAAGACGGAGGGCTTCAAGCTAAGAGAACACTTATATACACGACAAGAAAATATGTTCAAGTGTTCAACCATTCAAGCCTTCTTTCTCTTCTTTCTCTGTGTGTCACTGTAAATATGAGAGAGTTTTATCTTGAGAGATTGAGCTCCATTCTGATCCTCTAGCTCTCAGGTTGTTGTCGGGATCAAGAGAAGTCAAGTTCATTTTCTTCTAAACTTGATCTCGATACTTGTTCTTTCTTTTCTTAAGAAAGGTAGTTTGTTCCTCTTCCTGCGTGAAGAAAAGACCAGCTAGTTGCTGGGTGATTGGTCTAGTTGAGAGACTGTACTCAGTGTGCCCTTTTGTGTTGAAGGAAAGATCAACGGGTTGTTGGGTGTTGTTTCCAACTTAGAGACTGTACTAAACTTTCTCCTTGTGTAGAAGGGAGGACCAGCTGATTGCTGAGCATTGTATGTCAATTAGGGAGATTGTATCCCTATTAGTAAAATCTCAAGAGTCTGCTTGGAGACTAGACGTAGGGCTTCCATTGAGGGAGATGCCGAACCAAGATAAATCTTTGTGTCCTTTGTGTGATTACCTTATTTGATTACTACTTAATAGTTCATTGCATTTAAATATTTAAATAATGCTTTTTTAAATCTCTAACTAATACTTTCGCACCAAAAAAATTTTGTTCTAAGTGTTAATATTACAGCACTTATTCAACCCCCCCCCCTTTTTTTCTTGTGTTGCCGAGAGCCAACAAATAGGGCGATCCTCAACATGACACGTGCATGCCCAACTCGACGCGCATGCATGTGATAGGATTTAGTATAGTCTCATTATTGTCTATAAGACATAGTGTCATGGACCCTTAGAGTTATAAAGTCCTCCTTCATCTTTGTGTTTTCCCATGTGGTACTAAAGACCACAATCAAAATACAACACTTGCACTCTCTTTTATTTTATCAATCCTTGAGTTCCCTTTCTTTAAGGTACTCCCAAACTCCAACCTACGTACTTTAACCCTAACATTAAAATACTTACATTATTGTCTACTCAATAATATGTTGTATCTACTTTACATTGACATGCAATTTCTGGTAGATTATTCTATGTGTCAAATCATAGTTGAAAATAAATGATCTCTCGTTCTCAACGAAACTAACATCGTCAATACTGTGAAAGTTTCTTCAAATTTATTTCTCTTTTCTCACTTGATATTTTGTTCTCACTAATGGATATCACAATGGGATTTGTATATATGGTGATATTTTGTGCTTTTACATGACATGTTTGTAGGATTAAACATGTTTTAAAGACTGGTTGTAATTCCACATCATAGCTTTTTGGTTATAGATACTAGGTTTATCTACATATCGTACATGCATGCATGTTCTAGTTTGAGCTTGTAAGGGACTATTTTATGGCAGCACATGGGATTTTGTGATAGTATATATGCAACTGATCATGTATGTGTATTTGAAGGTTGAGAATGTGATTCATTTGGGGGTTGAGCCATTTAATTGGGATCTTCATGTGGTTCTGGACATATTTACAGAGTATTGCAAATAAGTTTAATAGCAATTCAAATAATAACTACACTTCTTAACAAGTCAATACCTATGCTCTTCCAATAATCCCTATGCGATCTTAAATGTCCAATGCGTACGCAATACCTACACTTTTTAACCTCCAATGTTACCTACACTTTTCAACGTCGTCTAATACCTACAGTACTCATCTTCTAAATATATCAGGTACCCACGTCGTTTCAACTAGTTAAAATTAGCCGCTCTATGCAACAAGTGGTCTGTAATATAAATAAATAAATATATATATATATATAATGGTCAAATTGTCCATTGTCAATACCTTGGACAAAAACAGATGATAATTTGTTACTCGATCCTGTGTCATCACTATGCTCTAATACAGCAATGACGGTACAACAAATGAGCCTTACTATACCTTTGGCATTGGGTCCGCGGTAGAGGCCATTTTTCTCGTAGTTATACATGAACTACATAAAATGAGGAAAACTTCAACAAACCTGCACAAGCATGGTTCCTTCAGTTTGACACAACGGTTTCTTCTATCTAGTTTCTAATATTGGGCCCATTAATTAATTGGTGAGCTCCAGCTTGGAGGGCCATCGTTCTTGAAGCCCAACCCAAGTAGTGTTCGCGATACACAACTCGCGATCCATGTTGGTGGGAACAACGTCCTCCAATCGTTGCTCCAAACTTTGACGTCATAAACGCACAGGTCCCTCTGTTTCAGGCGGCTTCTCTTTCCTCTATGCTTTCACCAGACCATCTGGAAAAAGCAGGTTCTGTTGAATGCAAAGTTAGATTGTTTTATTGGTGCACATATGTATCCCATTATTGAACCATGCTGCGTGTGGCCAAGTTTAATATGTGTCGGACATTTTATCAAAGATATTTATTTACACAATGATAGTTTTATTTTTGTGATCTTTAATAACCTTGATAGTTTTATTTTTCTGCTTCTTTTAGTAACCTTCAGATATCAAAATAGTTTCAAAATTGCCTTGTAGTTAACATCCGCTCAAGATGTCACCCATAAAAGTTCATGTTTTTTGTTATAAAGTATCCTTATAAAAGGATGATCTTCCGAGTGGCAAACTTCTCCAAAGAGAGAAAAAGAGGGAGAAATATCGAGGCAGAAACATGGGGAGAGAGAGAAATATCTGTTAATCAGAGATTAAGAATATTACGGACTTGCACAAGCTTTTCTACTTCCTTGCAAGGAACTAAATAAATATAAGAGAGTCATCAAATAGAAATTCTTTACAAGAGACAGAGAAAAGTGACCGTCCAATCCTGGAGTATACTGCAAGATGGTGAGAACAAGCACAAAAAGAGGAAATGGATCTCCATCTCAAGCTACGAGCTGATGTAGCTTTTTAAAAGAAAAAATTGATAAAATATATATATAACCAAATACCCTATATATCTCTTAAATATGATAACGTTATAACATGAAATAGAGGTACAAAAAGAGAAGAAATGTAAGGCCGTGCATGTTGTCTTTCGTTAAAGTCGTGTCTTGCATAATTAATTAGTTTCAATGTCAATATTGTCACGATCGATTAAGATGTATCCATCAGTAGTCGGCCATGTTTCCCTGGGAATAGAAGGATCACATGAAATAAATTAAACGCCAACGTGATTGACCATTTTGACCAATTCGAACGATTGTTACTTGTACTTTTTCTTACTTCTTGACTGCTGCTGCACATTTCAACGCTGGAAGCAATTAGTTTTCTACCTAATGTCATCCATAACTTTGATATTTTCTCATTTAGAAGCCAAACATTAAAATATGCATGGGGCCCCATCAGACTTCGTCTACTCTTCTCATACTCTCAGTTGTTAAGCATAGATGTGCCAAAAAAACACCCTTTAATGGTCAGAAAATAATTTTGTTAACATCATTTTTCGACAACACACCAATACATATACACTATAACCTCTCTTTTGGGAAGTGCTAATTAAATATTTATAATTATCAAAGAGAAATACTTTTTAACCCTCTTGACATGATGGCTATCTGCATGGGTACTACGTCCCAATGTGATATGGCACCGTCTCCTTCTATTTTTGCCACCCATCGTTGCCACTGACTAATAACATCACAAGTCAAAACTATCAACGACGACGGCACTACCCATCACCATCGACGTCGACTTTGATCAGCGTCCCTTCCGATCATCGCCACTCTCTACCACCAATCACCATCATTTGGGCTACCATCGGGGTGCCCCCTGCGTGCGTGACACTATATATAGAGTAGTCATTTGATTAATGTCAATTAAATTTGTTATCGAGAATTGGCACTAGCTAGGAAATCAGTTTGCTTTATAATTAATCTCGTCGAAGGTCTGTCCATACATATAGATAGGAATAGGATAGGATTGTTCCCCCCCCCCACTTTTTTATCTTCCATGTTCTCTGAAATTAAATATTGTGCACATGCATAAGAAGGAAGACCCAAATATATATATATATATATATATATATATATATATATATATATATATATATACATGGCGACGAAATGGTGTATGAGTGAGTAGAATTTGTTTTAGAACTGCCGCCCATGGTTCTAGATGATAGAGATATTGATGGATTCACGAGAAAAACTTGTTTCATGGAAGTCGGGGGTGCCATGACAGTGACTTGATTCATTCATTGGTTAAGAGGTTGATCTGATCCCAGGAACAGGTCAGATGCATGCGCCCAATTAAACTGCCCGAGACGTTAAGAAGTTAATTCGCAGGCTTCAAGTTTTGTGGCAAACACGTCGGCGGGCACGCAACTGGTTTCTGTGGACCACCTTGGTCTGATAGCTAGCCAACTTCTATTCTTCCTTCCGTTTTGTCTGGAGATCATGAATGGGTTAATTATTGATGTCCCACCACTCACCACCGCCCACTTATAATGACCTATTAATAAATGTAAGATATGGCCCTTTTGTATACGTACCTATGAAACTTGTTGGACTAGCTTGTACCCAAATTGTGGCGCAAAAGAACCTTGCACGTTACGTGCGAGTGGAGAAGAGAAAAAAATTAGTATATTTGAGTTTTATATTTTTTATTAGATAGATATATTGTGCTCTTTTTTTATTAATCAATGAAAAAAAATATAAATATAAAATATAAAATTCAAGTGCACTAAATTTTTCTCAGGTGATGAAATATTTCTCTGTCTATATTTCCTCATTTCATTTTGACACTTGATTTCCACATATGTTTCACAAACGTGGGTGAAAAGAGTAGGCGAGATTTTATTTTCATCAGATATGAAAAATACTTATATTTCCCTAAAAAAAAATTATTTATTTGTGTGTAGAATGATTTCCCAACCTGCACAACATTATGTTCTCTCCCTCTCCTTTTGCAAACGCATTAATGTGTAGTTAGAGAATTTCTCACAACACTACAAAAGCATGATGTTACTATAAAATTTTTGAGGAGCATGCAGAAGAATGTGAAACTCTATAGGTGTGTGTGTCTTTATTTTCATTTTGTAAGGGGATTTGTGGTGGTGTTTTTCTGTTTTGACCTAAGTCAAACGGGCCTCCACTGAAGAACACTACAAGAGAAAGCGGTATTTCCGACGGACAAGATCCGTCGGAAATCGGTCGGAAATCCGTCGAAAAATGTGCCTTCCGACAACTTTCCGTCGAACGATCGTCAAAAATGTCCGTCGGAAATTTCTGGGGTGGGGGGGGGGGGGATGCGGACTTTCCGACAAAATACGTTCTATTGGAAAACCCGACAGACATTTTCGATGAAAATATAACCGTCAGAAATGTCGACGGTTTTTCCGACGGAAATATTCCGTAGGAAAATTCCGTCGGAAATACCGCTTTTCCTTGTAGTGGAAGATGGAGAAGACGAACTCTGGTGCGGACGGAGGCCTGCAACACCAGAACTGGATCAAGGGGGCCCGATTTTCAACCGGGGAGAACCCTCCGATGCCTAAGTCAGTATAGGACTAGAGAGACTTGAAGGAAAGGGGGTTCTCGTGTGTGAAGCACGCGAGGGCGAGTGTGAGTGTTCAAGGTTGTTACCTTTGCATAGAGTTTACCTGAGCCTTTTATAGGCGAAGGTGCAGAGAGAGTGGGACGGAACGTCCCCTAATGACGCCGGAAAGGGCGTGCCCGTTGGCACCTCTGGCGGGGAGTTACGCGTTACGGCGCCCGTTGAGGGGCTCGGTAGTTAACGCACCACTTGATCGTGGGGCGCGTGCGTTGTAGCCATTGTAACTGACGCAATAAGGCGAAGGGCTACTTGGATTCTCCTGGGCAAAAGGTACCAAGCAGGTTGCATGTTCGATAGGCTAGACCTGCTGTTCGGTAGCCGGGTCCATTGCTCGGTGCCTAGTACCCGGCCGCTGCTTATGCCAGCAGGTCCATGGCACGATTCCTACAGGGCCCGTTTGGTAAACAGTGTCTGAACCGAACGGGATGAGGGGTGTCCGGAGACTGCCCCTAGGATCCTGGGGGCACTTAGGAGCAGAGATCGTGTTCGGGATCTTCAACCTCCTCCCAAGGACACGTGTCACCCTGCTGAAGGGCCGCACCCGTCCGTACGATGACGATGGGCCATGATGGGCCTCACGGGTTTAGGTGGCTAGAAATGGCCACCACACTTGCCCCCCACACCCTCGAGCTAGCTCGGGAACCAGGCCGTTTGAGGGCGGAAGCCTGATCGAACGTCCTCTCCGCATTAAATGCGATACTGACCTCGGTCACACGAACGGCAGCAGGGTGACGTCACTTGGTGTTCTCCTCGAAGATAGAGGAAATCTCATGATGATGAGATGACGTGCCGCGGCAGGGACCCCGCACAGCACGTTCTAACGGACTTCGGCGGCACGCCCAAACGGTCGCTTGGAGCGGGGAAAATGTCATTTTGGCCTTTTCGAATTTCGCATCGCCCTTTCCTTATAAGGAAGAGGAGGGGTAAAGGCGGGAGCTCACGCCTTCAATCTTTAAAAAAGCTTACTTGCCCTCATGTTTTCCATTGTCTTCTTCATTGCGATCACTCGTCTTCTTCTTTGTTCGCCGCTCTTGTCGCATCTGGCTATGGCGCACAAAGGGAAAGCTGCTGTGGTTGCTGAAGTGAGCGGTGTGACGCCGGCGGGAGCCCGAGGGTCCAGGTATTGCCACTACGAGGGCCTTCGCGAGTGCTTTAGGATCGGTGAGGAGTATGAGATCGTCATGGCCAAGGGGGAGGAGTTGCACCTGGTGAACAAACCAGGTTGCTTCGCCCTCTCCGTCGACCACATGGAATCAGGATTCCGGCTGCCGTTGCCGGAAGTGGCGAAGGTGTTGCTAAACAGATGGGGAATCGCGCCCATCTAGCTGACGCCTAACTCGTGGAGGACGATATGCATCTTCTGCATCGTCTGCAGACTTCAGAAAGTTTGTGGCTCGATGGAGGGCTTCTGGGCGCAGTTCAGCCTCACGGCCTCGCCTACGGGGGCCAATGTATGCTTCACCAAGCATCGTGCGGACAGGATGCAGATTAACCTATCGAAGAAGGACTCCAACAACAAGGGTTGGGTGCACCGACTCTTCTTCGTCAGGCGTCGTGACGGCGCGCCAGAGTTTGGGTTTCTGACCAGAGTCCAGACGCCGCGGAAGGATGCTTATCCTTTCTGATGATCAGTCTATCTCCATGTAATTTAATTCAATTACACATCTACTTTGGTGATTAACAAAACAATGATAAATGTTTAACCAAATAATTTATTATGAAATTTCAGCACAGGAAATAAACCAAGGGTAAACAAGCCAATCAACTATGATGTAAGTATTCATCACTCTACAACAATGTAAGTTCGAAGCATTATATCTGTCTAAGTTCATAACAATTTCTATGAAGCTATAACGATTTCCTTACATTCATAATGATTTCATATTCATAAGGATTCACTATGTGCTTTTATCGATTTGGGTAGTACAACGATTTTCCCTCACAACGATTCGATAAGTAATCGCAACGATTTGCCCTCACAACGATTCGTTAAGTGATCGCAACGATCTACCCTCACAACGATTCGTTAAGTGATCGCAACAATTTGTCCTCACATCGATTTGTTAAGTATTCATAACGATTTGCCCTCGTAATGATTTCTTTAGCGATCGTAACGATTTGCTATCATAACGATTTCTTTAGTAGTCATAACAATTTGCTATCATAACGATTTCTTTAGTGGACATAACGATTTGCTATCATAACGATTTCTCTAGTGATCACATCGATTTGCTTATCGGATCGATTTCTTAAGTGAGAACAACGATTTGCTCACACATAGATTTCTTTATAACATCATAATGATTTGTACATGAATTTTTTCATAACGTCATAACGATTTGTACATCGATTTGTTCATAACGTCATAACGATTTGTACATCGATTTGTTCATAACGTCACAACAATTTGTACATGAATTTGTTCATAACGTCATAACGATTTGTACATCGACTTGTTCATAACATCATAACGATTTGTACAATGATTTGCACATGAATTTGTTCATAACGTCATAACGATTTATACATCGATTTGTTCATAACGTCATAACGATTTGTACAACGATTTGTACATGAATTTGTTCATAACGTCATAACGATTTGTACATCGATTTGTTCATAACATCACAACGATTTGTACATGAATTTGTTCATAACGTCATAACGATTTGTACATCGATTTGTTTATAACTTCATAACGATTTGATTATTAATACATATAATGATTTGTGTATGTATCTCTTCACTTATGAATACACAACGATTCACTCATTCGCACAACGATTTCATAAGTCATGTATATAACGATCGATTTTCGAGCTAATTTTTAATACGTTGAAAAGTCAAAGTCTTCACGTATATTTATGTCAGCTGTGCATTTATGAAGACTAAACGTATCACTGCATGAATGCAGGCAATATCTTCCATTATCGTATCTTCTCTGTAAATATCTTTTAGAACAACAAAGTGGCATTACTATTTTGATGAACATTAGTTCTAACGTTGAGTGACAACAAGAGATAGCTTAGCTGTCTATTGTTCAAGCTTTAAATATGTGTAGGTCTCTGACAGCATCCGTAATACAACGTTGGACAAAATGGAAGCCAAAGAAGATTACAGAAGATCCTCTCTCTCTTTGCGTGCATGAAAGGATAAAGGACTGTTGACAGGAAGCTTCCAAGTGTCAAGCAGCCTAACGTACACTTATGCATAGAGACAATGGGCACTTCAACGTTCGAATTTCAAAAGATGATATATATATATATATAAGAATGAAGTTCATGTAGGATGAAGTAGGAGAACGATTAGAGAACAACAAATTACAACGCCTTCAATCTTCTGCAAGCTTTTCTTAGAGCCAAGCAAAAACTCCCATTAGTCTTAGCTCTTGCTCTCTGTGCTAAGTTCAGATCTATGAGAGAGCCTTTTGTTCTAAGAAGAGTCCTTGATTGTAGATCTTTTTTCTTCTCAGTCCTTGTTCAGATCAAGAGATGTTCTATAAGCTTGATCTAGGGGCATCATCTCTTTGAACACATTCTCTTGTGTTTGTTCCCTTCGGTTGTGAAGGAAGACCTGGTGTGGTATCCAGGGTGTTGTTCCCTTCGGTTGTGAAGGAAGACCTGGTGGGGTATCCAGGGTGGTGTATTTTCCCTTCAGATTGAAGGAAGACCTGCTGCTGTTGGGTGTGTAAGGGTCCATAAGGGGGACAGTACCCTTGGGTTAGTGAAATCCTGAGATATTGCTCAGGAACTGGACGTAGGACTCCTAAGGAGAGGAGACCCGAACTAGGATAATTTTCTGTGTTGTGCAATTGCTTTTGTGTGTTTATCATTGTCTTCACTAACACTAACAATCTGCGAAGTGTTGTTTTTGTGACTATTGTGTGAACAGGATTTGAGTATCAAATAATTTTAATATCCCATTCAACCCCCCCCCCCTCTGGGCTAGCTAGCTGGGCAACAAGTGGTATCAAAGCTAGTCTCTTCGACAAAGAAGAAGATCCGATGATCTGAAGAGAAAAGATCAAATGGCAGCCCAAGGTCACTCCGAAGGCCAGTCAGCCAACAGGCCACCTATATTCGATGGAGAAGATTACACCTACTGGAAGACCAGGATGGAATACTTCTTGCAAGGATTTGATTTTCAAATTTGGTCAATTGTAGAAGGAGGAGATCTTCTAGTCACCAACGAAAAGGATAAATGGACAGAAGATGATAGAAAGAAGATTTCTCTCAACTGCAAAGCTAAGAGCATATTATGCTGTGCACTCAGCAAGAAAGAATTTAACCGAGTTTCAGCCTGCAAATCAGCAATGGAGATGTGGGAGAAGTTAAGAATCACTTACGAAGGTACTGACATAGTGAAAGAAACCAGAATAGACATTCTGGTAACACAATACGAGAGATTCCAGATGCAGTCAGGAGAAACCATTACATAGAAGTTCAGCAGATTTACAGACATCACCAACGGGTTAGCAGGATTAGGAAAAAGCTATGAAATGGGAGATATGGTAAGGAAAATTCTTAGATCCCTACCATCTTCTTGGACTCCCAAGGTAACAGCTATAGAAGAAGCCAATGACTTGAAAAGAATGTCATTGGAAAAGCTCATTGGGTCCCTCATGGCCCATGAGATAAACATGGAGAGATTAGGAGAATCATCTAGCAGGAAGAAGCACACAAATGCTCTCAAAGTAGTAGAAGGCAGCTCTGAGGAAAAATCTGAAAATGAAGCCAGCAGTGAAGACAGTGAAGACGAAGAAGCTATGCTATCTAGGAGGCTTCAACGAATATTAGCCAAAAAGAAAAAATATCAGTCCGGCAGGAGATATTTCAAGAAAAATAAGGAGTCTAAAAGGATAAAAGGAAAGGACTTGAAGAAAGGAGAGCCCATATGCTATGAATGTAAGAAGCCCAGACATATCAAAGCAGAATGTCCGAAGCTGAAGAAAACTGAATTCAAAAAGAAAGATAGTTCCAAGAAGTTCAGGAGATACAAGAAGAAAGCAATGGCAGCAGCTTGGAGCAACAGCAGCCACTCGGACAGTGAGTCAAGCTCGACTAGCGAGGAAGAAAAAGAAGCTAACTTGGCTTTCATGGCCAACACAGAAGAAAAGGTAACTTCTGACTCCTCTTTTGATTCATGCAATGATTCAGATTCTGACAATTTAGAAGAAGCTTTCAACGAGCTTTATGATAAATATAGAGAAGTATCTAAATTACTAAAAGCTAGTAAGAAAAATGTTGCATGTCTAGAAAATACCAATTCAGATTTAAAATTAAAAAATGAACAACTGGAGAAGGAAGTTAATGAACTTAAAAGAAGAAATGAGTTACTATGTGAAGATCTAAAAGATAAAAACAAACAAATAATCAAACTAGAAAAAAAGAGACAGTAGATGGATTAGAAAATAAAATTAAATGCTAACAGAAGAAAATGAAAAATTATCAAGTACGTTAGAAAAATTTACTAATGGTAAAAATTCCTTAATATTAAAAGGTGCTGGACGGTCAAATAAAAAGAAGAATGGATTAGATTACATTCCACCAGATAATGAAGACACAACAGTATACCCTAAAATATATCCAACTCTAAAATTCGTACCTGAACAAGATATAGCATATAAATCAGACTTTAAATATGCTCCACATGAAAAAATAACTAGAACAACATGTTGTAGTCACTGCAACAAGCTAGGACATACCAAAATAACATGTCCAACTAAATATAAAAGATGGATAATCAAAAGGAAATTTGATGACACTAACCATCCAGGACCCAAAAGAACTTGGGTACCTAAAGCTTGATGTTTTCATTTCAGAAAAATCTCCGGGCATCCAAGTGGTACTTGGACAATAGATGCTCAAAGCATATGTCAGGAAACAGAAGGTTGTTTACCCATTTAGAAGCTAAAGAAGGCACAGTCACCTATGAAGATAATGCAAAAGGGACTGTGATAGGGAGTGGATCAGTTAGCAGCAAAGGCAAGACAGTAATTGAAGATGTTCTATGTGTAAAAGGCTTGAAGCACAATCTTATCAGCATTAGCCAGTTATGCAACAAGGGACATCAGATTAGATTTCAAGAATCCAAATGCAGTATTATGAAGGATGGAGAGGTGATTTTTGAAGCCAACAGAGAGAAGAATCTGTACGTGCTTTACCTTGAACAGCTGAGAGAAAGAACAGGACTTTATTGGACATGGCAAGAACAATGTTGTCAGAATATGATCTGCCAAGATATTTTTGGGCTGAAGCAGTCAACACAGCAAGCTACATCATCAATAGAGTAATGATCAGGCCGATTTTGAAGAAGACTGTGTATGAGTTACTCAAGGGAAAGAAGCCTAAGATCAGTCACTTCAGGACATTCAGATGTCCATGCTTCATCCACAACAACGGCAAAAGAGACATTAGTAAGTTAGATGCCAAATCAAATGAAGGCATCTTCATGGGGTATACTTCTAAACCTAAAGGATATAGAGTGTTTAACAAGTGCACTTTATTAATTGAGCAGTCAGTACACATTATTTTTAATAAAACTAATCATTCCTTGAGAAAGGAAGAAGATAGTGACAATGATGATGCAGACAAATTGTCCAAGAAACTAAAGAACTCATCAATTGAGGACAAAGAAGAAGATCCACCTCTGGAAGGCCTGCAACAAAAGGATATAGAACATGAGAATCTTCCAAAGGAATGGAGATACAAGAGAGATCACCCTCCTGGAAACATCGTTGGTGATCCATCTGTAGGGGTAAGAACAAGAGGTAACATAATTCCATGTGATTATTTAGCTTTTGTTTCTTAAATAGAGCCTAGGATAGTCAATGAAGCTCTTACTGATGAATCTTGGATTTTAGCCATGCAAGATGAACTGAATCAGTTCAAGAGAAACCAAGTATGGTCACTTGTTCCTAGACCATCAAATCATCCAGTGATTGGCACCAAATGGGTGTTCAGAAATAAATTGGATGAAGCTGGTGTGATCTTAAGAAACAAGGCCAGATTGGTAGCTCAAGGCTATTCCAAAGAGGAAGGCATAGATTTCGATGAAACCTATGCGCCTGTGGCTAGACTTGAGGCTATTAGAATCTTACTTGCATATGCATCTGCACTAGATGTGAAATTATTTCAAATGGATGTAAAGTCTACATTTCTTAATGGCTTTATTAAGGAGGAAGTTTATGTAGAACAGCCTCCAGGCTTTGATGACACTGAATTTCCGAATCATGTTTTTAAATTACACAAAGCATTATATGGTTTAAAACAAGCACCTAGGGCCTGGTATGAAAGGCTTAGCTCTTTTCTATTAAACCATGGTTTTATCAGAGGTCAAGTAGATAGTACTCTGTTCATCAAATCTAAAGTCAAACATATATTGCTTGTTCAAATTTATGTTGATGATATAATATTTGGTTCTACTGATGAATCTCTTTGCAAGTACTTTGAGAAGCTTATGCAGGGAGAGTTCGAGATGAGCATGATGGGAGAGCTCAACTACTTCTTTGGATTGCAAATCAAACAAGGAAAGGAAGGGACTCACATCTGCCAAGCTAAGTACACCAAGGAACTCTTAAAGAAGTTCGGATTTGATAATGCCAAGCCACTGTCAACACCTATGAGCACATCAACAAGGATGGACAGTGACAAGGATAGTAAGAAGGTAGATCAAAAGATCTACAGAGGTATGATAGGTTCATTACTTTACCTAATTGCCAGTAGACCTGATATACTATTTAGTGTATGCATGTGTGCTAGGTATCAGACAGATCCTAGAGAATCCCATCTAATTTCAGTAAAAAGAATTTTTAGATATTTAACTAGAACTCATGACTTAGGTCTTTGGTATCCAAAATCTTGTGAAATTAATTTAGTAGGATACTCTGATGCTGACTACGCTGGATGCAAAATAGATAGAAAGAGCACCAGTGGTTGTTGTCAATTCCTTGCAGGATGTCTGATATCATGGTCCTCCAAGAAACAAAATTCAGTAGCACTGTCAACAGCTGAAGCTGAGTATGTAGCTGCTGGAAGTTGCTGCACACAACTCCTATGGATCAAGCAACAACTCGAGGATTACGGGCTACATATCAAGACAATTTCACTGTTATGTGACAACACCAGTGCTATAAATTTAACCAAGAATCCAGTACAACACTCAAGGACTAAACACATTGAGGTTAGATACCATTTCATTCATGATCATGTAGCTAATGGTAACATAGATATTTCATTTATTGATACAAACAATCAGTTAGCAGATATCTTCACAAAAGCCTTACCTGAAGAAAGGTTTACATCTCTTAGAAGGGAATTAGGCATGTGTAAAGTGTGAAAGATTCATCTGTATAAAACTGAAATATAAATTATCAGAATGCTAATTATTTTTCCTCCCCGAATTTAAGCAAATTTCCACATAAATTTTTGTGTTAAGCCAGTCCTATCGGTTCGCTATTTTATATAAGTCCTTTATTCCTTTTGAACTGGTCACTTTGTCATTTTCCGTCATAATGGCGGTTCTATTTTCAGAAAAAGGTCTATTCCTTTCATATATCCCGAAATCTGTGTGAGAACGATTCACCTCCTACCTTTATCTCTCTCTCGTTCACCTGCCTGAGGCGATACCCTAACGACTCCGACATCGACTCTCTGGATTTCAAGCTTCCAACCACTTCCCGCCAGAAATTTCTTGAGGGCTTCTGTTCCATTCCTCTTTCCAGTCCTCCAGAAACTTTCTCCGTTCAAATCCATGGCCTCTTCTGGTAGTTTCGGCAGCGTCGGGGGCTACAGAGCCGAATTTCTTATCGCCGAGCAGCAAGTAAGGTTTGCGTCTGTGAAAATCAAGCTATGCGGTCACAAAGTAGTGGATGTGGCAGAATTGCAGAAGAACGGAATGGGGAGCATCGTTGAAGCTTTGGACAGATTGAAGTGGACGAAGATGGCTACTATCTCTGAAGTAAGTTTTCGGACCTGGTAAAAGCTTTTTATGTGTGTCTGAAGTCAGAGGCAGATGGGACCTTGACTTCCGTGGTCAAGGGAACCCAGATTAGGGTCACACGAGACTTATTAGCAGCTCTCTTTAGTGTGACTACCTCCGGACACAGTGGAGTTCACATTGTGAACATTCAAGAGAAGGGTTTAGGGATAGTTGGTCCCGAGTTCAAACTGAAAGATGACAAGATTGATGTAAACCAGTTGAATGCATTTAATCGCATATTGTACTTTGTAGTTTTTCAGATTGTGGTTCCCAGAAGTGCTACTTTTTCAACTTGCACTAGGGCTGATTCAGATTTGATGTTCTGGGCCATCAAGAACCAAGAAATCAACACGGCAGAGCTCATGATTGAAAGGATGAAGTTTGCAAGCGCACAGGTATGGGACACAAAGAGCAAGCTGAATGTTTCTTTACCCTATGCCCATCTCCTGACGAAGCTTTTTCAGCACTATGGCATAAGTGTAGTAGGAGATGTGTCTGAGAAGATGGGCCAAGCTATCTGGTCCAAAAATTTAAGGAAAAGCGGTTTTTTAGTTGTCAATGGGGATTGGACAAAGACTTCTGTAACTGAGGGTGAAGCCAACATTGGCGAAGCCCAAGAGGTCCAAGAAGCAGAACCAGCAGCAGCATCAGTCGTAGTTCAAGAGGAGCCAGCAGTAGCACCATCAGCAGCAGTAGCAGTATCAAGCAGCAGGATTGAGGATATCCCTTCTGAGGACATTGAGCCTATTGGGCGTAGTTCAGAGGATCCTCTTCCCTCTTCTCGAGTAGGCTCAGTACTCAGAGAAGTACTGGAATCCATCCATAGCTCCTTGAGGGATCCAGAAACTAGTGAACTTCTCTTTACAGAAGTTGTGGCATCAGGCCACACTGAAGATGTTGTTTTGGATGAAGCTCCCGTTCAGGGGGAGCAATCAATTGAAAAAGAAGCGACAGTAAGTCAGGGGGAGCAAGCAGTTGCTCAAGAAGACGTTATTATGGAAGATGCTCCCATTGAGGGGGAGCAATCTGTTGATGAGCATATTCAGGAAGAAGTAGTTGTGGCATCAGGCCACACTGATGTTCATTTGAAAGAAGCCTCTGTCCAGGAGATAGAGCAAGCAACAGCAGACCATGTAGATGTACCTATGAAGGATACCCCTGCTGAAAGGGAAGTATTGGGAGAAAAAAAAGGTCAGACTCAGGGGGAGCAAAATGAAAATCCTCCAGTAAATGACTTTCAAGAAGGAGTAACCGCCAATTCTTCTTATTCGGATGATCAGGAGACTCATGTTGAACTTGAGGAGCCCGTTGCTAGGGGCAGTAAGAAGGGAAAGGAAGTTGCCTCTGAGGTTCCTCTTCTTGCAGACACTCCATTTCAGAGGCAGGCGAGGCAGAGGTTTGTCATCAACCTAAAGCCTGTGATAGAAAGATTAGATGCTCAAAGTGAGATACTGTGCTCAGTGCAATCAGATGTCAACTCTATTTTTATGAGCCAGGCTTCTGCAACAAAAGAGATGTCACAGGTCAAGAATGCAATCAGATGGCTAAATAAAGAAATAGGCAGTATGAAGGCTTTGTTATCAGATGTTCTGAAGGAAATAATGTCTCAAGCACCTCCTACTCCTACACCTTCTGTGCCTCAACCATCTGGAGCACCACAAGAAGAAGGATCAAGGCCATCAGGGCCACAAGAAGAAGGATCAGGGCCATCAGGGTCACCAGAAGAAGGGTCAGGCCATCAGGGCCACAAGAAGAAGGGTCAGGGCCATCAAGGCCAGTGGGGTCTGTACAGATTTTGACAGAGGAAGCAGCTTCAGCTCCAGAGCCCCCAGCTCCTTCACCTATTCAGACACCAGCCCCTCCTTCTCCACCTTCATCCTTAACAGCACCCCCAGCTCCTCAACCATTTAAACAACCACTACCCAGAGTCATCTCTTCTCCGGCTCCATTCTCTTCACCATCCACTGCATCTCCTGTTTCTTCCACTCACATTCCTCCAGCCTCCTCATCAGCTGGAGCCTCCTCATCTTCTGGTCCCTCTTCCGTTGAACCAGCAGATGTCCCTCACTCCACCTCACATTCCTTTCTTCATCCCTCTGCTCCTCCCTCCTTCATTACAATCATTCCGGAGAGCGCTCAGATTGATGCCACATTTCTTAGGCACATCAAAGATGAGTTTGAAGAAGCTATTCTCCGTTTTGTCTTCAAAGTTTCTTCTCACATTCACAGGACAGGCTCTTCTAGTCCTGCTCCTAAGAAAAGAAAATATCCTCCTCCTCTTAATTTCTTCTGAATCTCATTATCCACCTCTATGGTTTTCCCTCACAATGGACAACAAAAATAAACCACTCTATAAGGAATTCCTCCAGAAAGTCATTTTTGCCACCATTTTTAATCTTCCACACCTAAATCTCACTGATCATCTCAACACTATTCTGCCTTATACCTCTCTATCAAAATCCGAAAAATCCAAAATTTTCTCCCTCGCTGAGTGTAAACTTGAAGAGCAATGGGCTCGGAGTCACAAAGCTCTGTATCATAATTTTCTTCTTGCCAGATCAGCGAGGTTCCCTCCCCGAGATCACTCCTTGTCTTTATTAGAGTGGTTCCAGATCCATCACAAGGACATCTGGGCTCCATTCATTCAGAAGGAAATCAAGATAATCAGATATTTTCAAATGTTCAATGACTATCGATATCTCCATCATCTTCCTGAAATTCAGCTTGGCCAATTTAAGCAAGCCATTCGAGCTCTTGGATCTCATGATGCTCATTCTGAAGCAATTCAGGTTGATTTTGCTACCCTGGAGTTCCAGATGTGGTGTTTCTTCCCCCTCTTCACTCTCTGATCATGGATTCCTCAGTTGGCTCAATTATTTGTGAGCGTTTTGTCAGAGTTATGGGCAGAATTAAAGTGCAGAAGGGCTATCTAGTTGTTTTCCATAGATTTCTGTTTAGAGAGTACCACCAGGGCCATGTCAGTGCTGATACTCTTGCTCCAACCCTATCAGAATGTGAAAGACTCTCTCCTGAAGATTGGGTCCGTTTCTATCCTCTTTCAGCACAGCAACTCACTGCTATAAATGAGTCTCAAGCCAGGGATGGTAATCCTCAAATGTCTGCCGCTACATTTCTTGACTTGAATTCCATTCACCTTGTCAATGATCCCTATCAAACCTGGGTTGAAAGGTACAAGGTTATGTAGCCATGCGGGTAGAATTGAAGCACAAACAGAACTTCTATCCCATCTCTATGGATCAGTTTCTTACCTGTGCCAGCTTTGGGAAAGTTTCCTTCCTTAAAGTTTCTCTCGTTCGTGATCAGTATGCTCGGCTCCTAGATGAGCAGCTAGTTCATCATCTTCGAAGGATGGCTCCCATCATGGGACCTTCTTACTCTATTGAACCTGGGGTGTTTAGACAGTTTTTTGAAAAGCAGGAAGAACAAGCCTGGGAAACTATTACTCATTATGCCTCTCTTTTGTCTCCTGCTTTCTATCTTCCTGTACCCCCTCAAGCATAATTCAATCCTTTTGTGCTCTCTCAATCTCTTCTTCTTTATAGAAAGCATTGATCTTTTTGCTTGAATGACAAAAAGGGGGAGAAATATTGCATTTATGAATACATTCCTCATGTTATCTCCTCAATCATACTTAAAAATCATTTCAGATAATGTGTGCTTATTGTTAAGTTTTGTCATCACCAAAAAGGGGGAGATTGATGATCAGTCTATCTTCATGTAATTTAATTCAATTACACATCTATTTTGGTGATTAACAAAACAATGATAAATGTTTAACCTAACAATTTATTATGAGATTTCAACACAGGAAATAAACCAAGGGTAAACAAGCCAATCAACTATGATGTAAGTATTCATCACTCTACAACAATGTAAGTTCGAAGCATTATATTTGTCTAAGTTCATAACGATTTCTATGAAGCTATAACGATTTCCTTACATTCATAACGATTTCATATTCATAAGGATTCACTATGTGCTTTTATCGATTTGGGCAGTACAACGATTTTCCCTCACAACGATTCGATAAGTGATCGCAACGATTTGCCCTCACAACGATTCGTTAAGTGATCGCAACGATATTCCCTCACAACGATTCGTTAAGTGATCGCAGCGATTTGTCCTCACATCAATTTGTTAAGTATTCATAACGATTTGCCCTCGTAACGATTTCTTTAGTGATCATAACGATTTGCTATCATAACGATTTCTTTAGTAGTCATAACGATTTGCTATCATAACGATTTCTTTAGTGGACATAACGATTTACTATCATAACGATTTCTCTAGTGATCACATCGATTTGCTTATCGCATCGATTTCTTAAGTGAGAACAACGATTTGCTCTCACATGGATTTCTTTATAACATCATAACGATTTGTACATGAATTTGTTCATAACGTCATAACGATTTGTACATCGATTTGTTCATAACGTCATAACGATTTGTACATCGATTTGTTCATAACGTCACAACGATTTGTACATGAATTTGTTCATAACGTCATAACGATTTGTACATCGATTTGTTCATAATGTCATAACGATTTGTACAACGATTTGTACATGAATTTGTTCATAACGTCATAACGATTTGTACATCGATTTGTTCATAACATCACAACGATTTGTACATGAATTTGTTCATAACATCATAACGATTTGTACATCGATTTATTTATAACTTCATAACGATTTGATTATTAATACATATAACGATTTGTGTATGCATCTCTTCACTTATGAATACACAATGATTCACTCATTTGCACAACGATTTAATAAGTCATGTATATAACGATTTCATGGAAGACAACGATTCGATTTTTGAGCTAATTTTTAATACGTTGAAAAGTCAAAGTCTTCACGCATAGTTATGTCAGCTGTGCATTTATGAAGACTGAACATACCACTGCATGAATGCAGGCGATATCTTCCATTATCGTATCTTCTTTGTAAACATCTTTTAGAATAACAAAATGGCATTACTATTTTGATGAACATTCGTTCTAACGTTGACTGACAACAAGAGACAGCTTAGCTGTCTATTGTTTAAGCTTTAAATATGTGCAGGTCTCTGACAGCATCCGTAATACAACGTTGGACAAAATGGAAGCCAAAGAAGATTACAGAAGATCCTCTCTCTCTTTGCGTGCATGAAAGGATAAAGGACTGTTGACAGGAAGCTTCCAAGTGTCAAGCAGTCTAACGTACACTTATGCATAGAGACAACGGGCACTTCAACGTTCGAATTTCAAAAGATGATATTTATATAGAAGAATGAAGTTCCTGTAGGATGAAGTAGGAGAATGATTAGAGAACAACAAATTACAATGCCTTCAATCTTCTGCAAGCTTTTCTTAGAGCCAAGCAAAAACTCCCATTAGTCTTAGCTCTTGCTCTCTGTGCTAAGTTTAGATTTGTGAGAGAGCCTTTTGTTCTGAGAAGAGTCCTTGATTGTAGATCTTTTTTCTTCTCAGTCCTTATTCAGATCAAGCAATGTTCTATAAGCTTGATCTAGGGGCATCATCTCTTTGAACACATTCTCTTGTGTTTGTTCCCTTCGGTTGTGAAGGAAGACCTGGTGGGGTATCCAGGGTGGTGTATTTTCCCTTCAAATTGAAGGAAGACTAGCTGATGTTGGGTGTGTAAGGGTCCATAAGGGGGACAGTACCCTTGGGTTAGTGAAATCCTGAGATATTGCTCAGGGACTTGACGTAGGACTCCTAAGGAGAGGAGATCCGAACTAGGATAATTTTATGTGTTGTGTGATTGCTTTTATGTGTTTATTTTTGTCTTCACTAACACTAACAATCTGCGAAGTGTTGTTTTTGTGACTATTGTGTGAACAAGATTTGAGTATTAAATAATTTTAATATCCCATTCACCCCCCCCCCCCTCTGGGCTAGCTAGCTGGGCAACACTTTCCTGATCCAGGACGAGGCGAAAGCCTCGAACAGCTTGAACCGAGCTTTCGTGCGGAATGGAGATGGCTATCTGACGGAGTTCGGGCTCGTCCAACATGGTTTGAGTCGACCATGGAGTAAGTACCCGAACACCCCTTGTTTGTAAGTTTGTTGGGTGACTGATTTCTAACTACAGTTTCTCTCTTCTTCTTTTTGCAGGTGCCGAGGAGATAGCCGATGGTCAGGACCAGGAGGCTATGGAGGACAATGCGGAGAAGATCGCTGTCACCGCTCACCTGGTGTTCGAGGGCGACGACATTGCCACCGTTGTTAGGATTCCCACTGCGGTGAGGATTCTTACTATGGTGACGACCGCAACCGTGGCGCCATCCCTCTCCGTGGGGCACCCCATGACCAGCCCGCAGGTCCCCAAGGCGAGGCCTGAAAAGATTCGACTGAAAAAGAAGGCCACAAAGGTGATGATGCAACCCCTGATCAAAGAAGGGGAAGGAGCAGGCCAGCCTCATGCCAAGAAGAAGAGGAAGCCGATGGCAATCAGACAACAGACGACCGAGGAAGAGGTCGAGGAAGAGGAGGCGGAAGACCAGCTTCCCCCACCGAAGCAAAAGAAGAGGAGGTTGGTGAAGACCGTGCAGCGAGTGGCCGAGGACGAGGCCGAAGAGGAAGATGCTGAGGGGGAAGTCCCTTCGCTTGTGGCACGGAAGAGGCGCAAGGCCGGGGAGACGGCCGAACAGGGGGCGCTGCAGATCCCGCCTGAGGTCGGACCTGGGGCCACAGAGAGGGTGGCTACCGAGCTTGGGCTCGTCGTGGTGAGCGACGAGTCTGAGGGCTCCATTGAGGAGCGAGCGGGGAAATCTGAACCCCAAGGCCCCGTTGAGGGCCGATTCGAGGAGGTGGCCACAATGGGGGCCTCGAGTACTGCAGCTGTCGAGCAGAATGCAGCGGTAGGCGGTGAATGGACATCCGTCGGAGGGGGCGAGGGAACGTCACGCAGCGTCGAGGTGCTTGAGGGGGCCACGACCACAGCGACAACGATTCCCATGACAGTGGCGATGACGGCCCCAACAACTGTGGAGACGACGGCTCCTGCGACGGCGGCAGTGCTAGCCCCCATCCCCCCTACCAAAGCGGCTGCGGGTTCCGAAGGGGCCAAGCAAACCGCCGAAACCGAGGAGGAAGGACTTCAGGAGTCTCTTGTCACTGCGGAGGGCCAGGAGACGATGGCTGGTGCTGACGTCCCTGGGGCCACCGAAGGAGAAGGCCCTTCAGCGGGGCAAACGAGGAGTGCCGCCGAGAACCGGGCCGACTCCGAAGAGGACCGGAGGCCACTCACTCAAGTGTTGGGGAAGAAATCATCAGCACTTCCTTCGAAGTCAGTGCTGGAAGCGGCCCTGGAGCGCCTTGAAGGGAATACTTCGAGGGTCCTCCCCCTGTGCCCTACTGCATCTCAGCTAGAAGTGCTGGCGCGGTGTCAACAGCTGAGTCCGGAGGAGACCCCCGAGCACACGAGCGGAGCTTACCGACCAGGGTATCAGGTCGGGCATAGTGATGATGAAGATGCCGATGTGGAGGCATTGGCAGATGAAGTCGCGAAGTCGCTGGGAGTGTTGAAGAGACTTTCCGCGCGCGCCCAGAACCAGAGGCAAATGTGGGAGGCTGAATTTGCCTTCTGCAAGGAGCTGGTGGCACAGCACAAGGCTCGCGAAGCCAAGCTGTAGAAGGAGGTGAAGAGCTTCCAGGATGTGCTTCAAACTTCCGAGCTTAGCTTGGCCGTCACTTGGGCAGAGAAGGAGGTGCTCGCCAACGTCCTAGCTAATGCCAAGGCTCGAGGGGTAGCCGAGTACAAGGAAGGACCAGACTTTAAGGAAGACCTGGAGCAGTTTGGTGCACGCTGCTACAAGGTGGGCCTTGGAGCTGGAGAAGACCGGGGGGCGATGGCTGGCAACGCTGGAGTATGCTTGAGAGGCCTTCGAAGCTGCACTCAAGGAGTGTCGAAGACGAACCCAGGATCCGTGCCTGGATGGAGTGTGTTTCGAGCACTTTCAGTCAGGGCAAATGACCTTCGGCAGTGGTGGCGCAAGTCCCTCCGAGCAAGCTCCATGACTATGTCTTCTTTTCTCTTTTTTTTTGTTCAACATCAGCGAGTTTTTTGTAGGAAGAAATTGAATATATGGATTTGCTTTTTCTATCTCCATTCCTTTATGCTTGTTCTATCCAAATCGGAATTCATCGGTCGTTGTAAAGGGTTCAGGGTTACCGCGCAGGTTGCCTGGAACTACGAGAAAGTTTGACCAGGGGTTTACGTGAAAACACCTTTTACTTAGAGGTATCACTCTATCCCTTTAAGCTGAACAGCTGGGAATAAGGATGTCTCAGATACCTTCCCAAGTCGACTAAAGAATGGGAAGGAGAGAAGTAGGACGCCAATCCAAAGGCTTTTATAAATAGTAAGCCTTCAAGTTAGACACATGTCAGGTTCTTGGTATGGCTTCGCCGCTAGGAGTAGTTAGCTTATAGGAGCCTTTTTCGAGAACCTGGGTGACCTGATAAGGTCCTTCCCATTTAGGGGCGAGCTTACCGACTGCTCTTCGGGGATCCGATGTCGAGCAGCGGCGCATGACAAGATCACCTTCGAAGAAGCGCCGCTCCCGAACTCGAGCATTGTAGTACTACGCGAGTCGTTGCTGATAAGAGACCAGTCTAATGATGGCGTCATTTTGGCATTCACGAGCATATCGAGGTTCTCTCGTAGCGTGCGGTTATTGACAGCCTCGTCGAAGGGGTTGTTCGAAATAGTGGGGAGAGCTACTTCCAATGGTACCACAGCCTCTGAGCCATAGGCCAAGTGAAAGGGAGTTTCACCAGTTGGCCACTCGTGCTGTTGTTGTTCGGTGACACCATAGCGTGGGAGTCATGATTATGAATCTCCTGCAGCCTCAACTCTTGTGCGAATCTCGTGCAGCAATGTTCGGTTGGCGTTCTCAACCAGATCGTTTGCCTGGGGGTGTGCGACTGAGAAGTGAAGTTGGTTGTAGATGCTGAGCTCGGAGCATTTCTTCTTGAAGTATGTGCTATCGAACTGTTCCCATTGTCTGAGGTGATCACCTTGGGAACACGAACCAGCAGAGGATGTTCTTCCATACGAACTTCCATGCGGCTTGATCGGTGGATGGATGGAGAAACGGGCTCGGCCTAGACCATTTAGTGAAGTAATCGATGGCACCAAACAGAAACTTCTTTCGCCCTTGAGCCTCTGGGAACGGACCCAGGATATCAATCCCCCATCTGGAGAAGGGTATGGTTCGAACAGGGTGTGAAGTTGCTCGCGCCGGCTGCTTAATGAAATTCCCGAACTTCTGACACTCTGGGACACCTCTTGCGAAAGGGACATGCAGTCCTTTTGCAGGGATGCACCAAAAACTTGCTCGATGATGCTGCACGCCAGGTTCTGCCCCCAAGTGGCTTCCGCACAACCCTTCATGGACCTCTTCGGTGGCCGATGCCGCCTCTGTAGGGCTGAGGCATCACAGGAGAGGCTCGAGAGGGATCACCGGTATAGTTGGCCTTCGATGAGGGTGAACCTCTGGGACCACAACCTGATCTTGTGGCTTCACCTTGATTAGACAGAAGCTCACCTTGAAGTAGATAGGCCATGAGGGGGTCCATCCAGCTCAGAGCTGGAGGGCCAGCCTCGATGGTGGCTACATCTACCTTAATGCTTGGCGACGCGAGCTCTTCTATGAATATGGAGCGAGAGGAGCGATGTCACCTGAAGATGCCAGCTTGGCAAGTGCATCAGCTCACGCGTTCTACTCCCGTGGGACGTGTATGACTTCAAAGAAAAGGAGACCCTCTGCCCAGCTTTTCACCTGCTGGAGATATTGTGCCATGCGGGGCTTCCTTTCTTCGAAGTGTCCACTCACCTGGCTGGTGACCAATTGCGAGTCGCTGAAGACCCGTAGACGAAGTGCTCCAAGGTGCCTAGCCATTCGGGTTCCGGACAGCAGTGCCTCATACTCAGCCACGTTGTTGGAGGCGGAGAAGCGGAACATCAGGGCATACTGGAACTCTAAACCTCTGGGGAGGTGAGAACCAAGCCTGCTCCGCTCCCTGTGACACAAGAGGATCCATCCACGTAGAGCTCCCATGGGGGCTCATCAGCCAATGGAGGGTCCTGCTCCGCCGGAATGGTGCATTCTGCAACGAAATCCGCCAACGCTTGCGCCTTGATGGTCGTCCTTGGACGGTAGTTGATGTCGAACTCTCCAAGCTCGATGGCCCATTTGATAAGCCTGCCGGAAGCCTCTGGCCGCTGAAGGATAAAGCCTCAATGGCTGTCCGGTAAGGACCGTAATTGAGTGGGCTTGAAAGTAGGGCCTAAGCTTCCATGCGGAGTGTACCAATGCCAGGGCGAGCTTCTTAACTCGAGGGTACCTCTTTCAGCTTCCTGAAGGACCCTGGCAGATGTAGTAGACGAGATGCTGTTGTCTCGCCACTTCTCTGATCAACACTGCGCTGATGGAGTGTTCGGTGACCAAAGGTATACGAACAAGGGTCCCCGAGCACAGGTTCGAGAGGACAGGTGGGGCTGCAGATATGCCTTACTGGCGAGGCATCGTAGTCCTCGGACCGTACATGCCTCCCTTGCTGTGAGGAGCCTTTGGGCCTCACAACAATTGAAGAGTTGAAGTTGTCACCCCCGACGAATATCGGAACGCGAGGCAGTGCAAGTAAAGGCTATAGAGCGAGTACTAGACATCAAACTATTGCACAGTGAATAATACTAAAGCGAATTCATTTCATTGATAACTTTTCAATGTCTAGTTACAACCACTATTATTAGAGCCAATCTATGGGGCCCGATTACATTGGAATAAAGCAAAAGACTAAACTTCAAACCTAACTACTACAACGCTAAACATAGTAATAGGACACTAGGGTACTCATGACATCACTCCAGGTCGTTCCCGTCCTCTTGAGTGTATGGTTCATCCTCGGTCTCACCTGAGAACACAACGACAAATAACACAGGGTGAGCGAACATCGCCCAGTAGGACTTAAATCTCAGGCTCAAGCAGGCTTTAAGTAATTAATGCATTGAAGGCAGAGTAACTAATGATAGAGCGAGAGAGTCACGTAAAAATATAGCAAGACAGTACGTGAACGAATTAGCAAGACTTTCCAAATATAGACTTTCTAAAATAGCACAAGTGTCGAGAATAGCACAATAATAGCAAGATAGCACAATGTCAAGTATAGCAAGATGGCCATAGTACAGATAGCACAACGAGTATAGCATAGCACAACGAGTATAGCATAGCACTTTGTTGTCAATGGACAACGAGAGAACATAGCACTTTTGATTGTCATTTAGATAGTCAAGATAGATAGCACTTGAGTGTAATGCCAAACACTCTGATCATTTAACTCCCATGGGCACTAGCACTTTCGGGTGCACATCCCAGGACCAGATCGGGCCCTTTATATATTGCCAGGCATTGGTTATATTGTTTATCTTTAGACAATCAGTCATTGGCCAATATAGAGTACCAAGAAGTAGATGAGAGCACTAGATGAATAGACGAGATAGTAGAGTGAACGTGAATAGATGAGCGAGTAGAGTATAGATGAGAGCTAGTGGACATTGCACGTAACGCGTCGAGTAACCAGGCGATAGTAACAGTTGCACAACACGCGCACTCGGTGTTGGCAGTCAGGCGGAACTCACAACCCTTCCACTGGCTCTGTTAAGCACAAGTCCAGAGGTCCGGCGTGATTCACGATGAGAGTGAACTTCTAATAGCCGTTTGGATCTTATAGATCCCTAAAGGGTATCATAGGTGTTAGGGTACAACCGGCTCATCGACCATGTGGGAATCCATGGACAGAGGAGACTTACGGAGGCTTTGAACAAAGACTTACTAGTCTGGAAGAAGGAGTATCCGACAGAGAGTTCGTCCAAGTCAAGAGAGAGTGTCTAGAAACAAGTACTCGACGTTCTAGAGGAGTTCTAGAATAGTGGAGCGTCGATATCGGTATTCCCAAAACATCGCGAGAAACAATAGACAAGTATATTTAAAATATGGTGATTTAATTGCATAATTTACCAGATGTATTATGAAATAATTTCATGCCAAATTACGCCATTATTGGATGGTTCAAAGTGTGTGTAAGTATCATGAAATTGGAGATAGAAAAGATCATGTGCATGTATTTTAATAATACATAAATGTTTAATTTATAACAAGTGTTATTTCTGTATGTATGACTGTTAAACAAGAGTACAAACACTGTAGATAATCAAGCATTGCTGAGACAGGGGTTTCATGCAAAAAGAACCCAGATCGCGACGTACCCTATGAGGGTCGCGACGGGGTCAACTGAGATCGCGACGGGTGCTTGTACGGGTCGCGACAGGCCTAGTCTAGTCGGGCAGGATCGCGACGACAGCCCTGTCGCGATCAGATCGGACAGAGGGCACTGTCGCGACGGCCCTTGTGAATGCGGCCTATCGGGCCGTCGCGTTCACAGGGTCTGCGCCCGAGTCCGACAGGGAAAGGACATTACATTGGATTGCGGGCCAGAACTTACCCTATTTGACACAGGGTGGTTCAAAAAATCACAACTAATTGTATAGTCAATGAAAAATCATGAAACTAGTTGCAAAATGACCTAGACATGCATGGGTACTTACAATAAATAGGAATTGGAAAACAATCAGGGTTGGACATGTTTTAAACACAGGTATTCATGATGAACATGAAACAGTACATAGTTGAGATCAACGATTAAATTCGCAAGATAGGATGAATCAAATTTAGGGCTTTTAGGGGCAAAAGATGCCTAACATGCATCAGTTCCTACATAAAAATCTCGTGGCATGGGGTTGAGTATACAAGGAGATCAAGAATTAAGAAGAGGGTTCGGGGTCATGTCAGTTGCAGAACATGAAAAATCAAGAACGAAAGATATGCTCGATGGAAAATTATGAAACCAAAGGGCTTTTGTTCCTGATAGATGAGACATCCTACAGAAAAAGTTTCATGGTTTATGCTTGTGAGAATGCCTACCTTTGATTTTTCCTCTTCTAGGGTTAAGACTTGAAGAACTCGGGGAAGAACTTGAGAGATCCTTCCTCTCCACGAATTCTCCTCCTCTTGGCCTCTCCTCCTGGTCCAGGAACCTCTTGGCACGAGCTAGGGCCGGCCATGAGGGTTTAAGAGAAGTATTAAGCTTCTCCCTATTCCCTTTCCTAGTTTAAGTCTAATTCCTATTAAATTCTGAATTTCCTATTTTCCTCTCCCCTTTTTAAGCAAGAGATCTCCTATTTGGGTTGGGAGAGAGGATTTCGTGGCCAACCCATTAGGGTAGGTTTAGGAATCCCAATCCAACTCAAACTTCTATTTTTAATGCATTAAATATCTCTTTTCTATTTTAGTAATATTTTAGTTACGAATTTTGGTATTTCTCTATTATTCCTTTTTTAAATCTCTATTTTAGCCCACTAATTTCTAATGGGTCCATTTAATAAAGCCCATTACTTATTTTCATTTGATGGGTTTTATTTAATTCTCTTTTCTTTAATTTTCTAATTACTTTTATTTTTTATTTTTTTTTGAAAAAATCCAGATTGCTACATCCTCCCCCTCTTAAAAGAATTTGGTCCCCAAATTCATCTGATCATAAGGGAGGAAGTGTCTTACCGAAAAGATCGGGGTAGTTGCGTCTGATGATTCCTTCTGTTCCCATGTGGCTTCTTCCACTCCGCAGTTATTCCATAAGACCTTCACCACGTGAATGGGACGATCCTGAGCTGTTGTACCTTCCGTTCCAGTATCTTGACTGGCTTCTCTTCGTATGTCACATCCTTGTTCAACACCAACTTCTCGTGGCGAATGATGTGCGTGGGGTCGTACACATATTTCCTAAGCATGGAAACATGAACACATTGTGTACACATGACAATCCGGTGGCAACGCCAGCGGTATGCAACCTCACCAACCCTTTCGAGTACTTCAAAAGGACCGATGAATCTAGGGCTGAGCTTTCCCTTTACACCGAATCTTTGAATGCCATGGGTAGGTGACACTTTTAGAAATACATGATCACCCACTTGGAATTCCAGATCTCGCCTTCTTTTGTCGGCGTAGCTCTTCTGTCTGGATTGGGAAATTTTGAGCCAGTCTCTGATTACCTGAATGTCCTTTGTTGTCTGTTGCACCATGTCTGGGCCTAGCCATTGTTGTTCTCCAACCTCATTCCAGCATGCAGGAGATCTACAGTTCCTTCCGTAGAGCGCTTCGAATGGTGCCATCTTAATGCTTGCCTGATAACTGTTGTTATAGGCGAACTCGATTAGTGGTAGGTGCTCATTCCAATAACCTTGAAAATCTATAGTGCAAGCTCTCAACATGTCTTCCACTATTTGGTTGGTTCTTTCAGTTTGCCCATCGGTTTGTGGATGGAATGCGGTACTAAAGTTGAGTTTAGTACCCAGTGCACCTTGCAGTCCTTTCCAAAAATGAGATGTGAATCTCGGATCTCGATCCGAAACAATAGATGATGGAATGCCATGTAGTCTTACAATCTCCTTGACATATAAGGCAGCTAGTACCTCCACGGACCACTTACTCTTTATAGGCAGAAAGTGGGCGGATTTGGTTAGTCGGTCCACAATGACCCATATGGCGTCGAGTCCACCACGAGTCTTGGGTAAACCCATGATGAAGTCCATGCCAATGCTTTCCCATTTCCACTCCGGAATATCTAGCGGTCTGAGTACACCAGCAGGGCGCAGGTGTTCCGCTTTTACTTGTTGGCAAGTAAGGCAGTGAGCGGCATGTTCAGCTACCTCTCTTTTCATGTTCGGCCACCAAAACGTTCTTTTCATATCTTGATACATTTTGGTACCTCCTGGATGAATAGTATACCTTGTCTTGTGAGCTTCATCCATTAGTCTTCTCTTTAGTTCTTCATTGTCGGGAACACATGTCCTTCCTTGAAAGACAAGCCTTCTGTCTTCAGTCATTGCAAAGTCCGGTCTTTCAGTTAGAGTTTCTTTGACGCGAACTAAGAATGGATCATCGTCTTGTTGAGCTTTGATCTCCTCTAGAGATCAGATTGAATCTTGATATTGGAAACCAAGACTCGATCATCTCTATGTTCGATACTTAAGTCTAACCTTGCGAATTGTTCTAGTAGTTGCATCTCGCCAAGGACTAGACTTGAGACAAATGCCATTGGCTTCCTACTAAGAGCATCAGCCACGACATTTCCCTTGCCTGGGTGGTATTGGATGTGGAAGTCGAAATCTTTCAAGTATTCCAGCCATCTCCTTTGTCTCATGTTGAGTTCCTTCTGAGAGAATAAATACTTCAGATTTTATGGTCTGAGTAGACAGTGAATTGCTCGCCATATAGATAGTGTCTCCAAATCTTCAAGGCGAAGACCACGCAGCCAGCTCGAGATCATGTACAGGGTAGTTGACTTCATGTGTCTTCAGTTGTCTTGAAGAATAGGCGATGACCTTCTCCTTTTGCATGAGTACACATCCTAGCCCGATTCCTGAGGCATCGGTGTAGACAGAGAAACCTTCTCCCTCTATTGGCAGAGCGAGAATAGGTGCTGAGGTAAGACAGTCCTTGAGGGTTTGGAAACTTTTCTCACACTCTTTACTCCAGGAGTATGGATTCTCCTTTCGTGTCAGACGCGTGAGAGGAACAGCGATCCTTGAGAAGTCCTTGATGAATCGCCTGTAGTAGCCAGCCAGTCCTAGGAAGCTTCTTATCTCGGTGACATTAGTTGGTCTCTCCCAGTTGAGTACAACTTCGACTTTGGAGGGATCAACAGAGATGCCGTCCTTTGAGATGACATGGCCCAAGAAGGATACTTCTTCGAGCCAGAATTCACTTGCTAAGCTTTGCGTACAGCTTGTTGTCTCGCAAAACTTGTAGTGCTGTCTTAGGTGTTCTTCATGCTCTTCCTTGGTCTTGGAGTATATGAGGATGTCGTCGATAAAGACGACCACGAACTTGTCGAGGTATGGCCGATATATGTTGTTCATGAGTTGCATAAAGGCTGCAGGAGCATTGGTTAGACCAAAAGGCATAACGACGAATTCATAATGTCCATACCTGCTCCTGAAAGCCGTTTTGAAAATATCGTCATCCTTGATCCTCATTTGGTGATAGCCAGATCGAAGATCGATCTTGGAGAAATATTGCGCTCCAGAAATTTGGTCGAATAGTTCATCGACCCTAGGCAATGGTATTGTTCTTGATGGTAAGCTGATTGAGTTGTCGATAGTCGATGCACAGCCTCATCGATCCATCTTTCTTCTTTACGAATAGCACAGGTGCTCCCCATGGGGAAGTACTTGGTCTGATGAACCCCTTTTCTAGTAGCTCCATCAGTTGCGCCTTCAATTCCTTCAGCTCGGCAGGTGACATCCGGTACGGTTGACGATACCGGTGCGGCTCCAGGAATCACTCAATGGCGAAGTTGACATCTCGTTCAGGGGGAATCCCTGGCAGGTCTTCGGGAATACATCTGGGTAGTCCTGTACTATATGTATGTCTTCTATCTTGGAACCCTTCTTTTCTACTACTACGGCTGCTAGGAAAGCAATACAACCTTTCCTCATCATGTTGTGGGCTTTTATGGCGGAGACTAGAGACATCCGTCTCTTATGTCTAATCCCAGAGAATGCCAATTTAGGAAAGTCACTAAAGGTAACCTTCCCTTTCTTACAGTCGACACTTGCCCCATATGCGAACAACCAGTCGGCTCCCAAAATTACATCATAGCCTTCCATGGACATACACACCAGGTCGGCTTTTAGGTTATGGTCTCCGATCATTACATCGGCAGAGGGAAAGTATTTGTTCAATTTCTCCTTTTCCCCTAGTGGCGTTGTGACAGAGAACTCACAACCCATGGATATAGGTTTAGCATTCACAGTATCAGCAAAGTTTTGAGATATAAATGAATGAGTGGCTCCAGTATCAAATAAACGAATGTCGATAATGAGAAAACTTGAAGGGTACCTTCTACCACGCCACCCTCCATAGCAGGTTCTCATCATGTAGGGCTTGCAGTCGGCCCTGTTTCTTAGGCGCATTAGGGCGCCTTTCATTCTCTTTCAGTAGCGGGCACTCAGGGATACAGTGCTCGTGACTTCCGCAGCGCAGACATGCGCCGGCTTTCCTCCAGCATTCATCAGCCATGTGACCAGACTTGTCACAGTGTTTGCAGTGGCTCTTTGCTGGAGTGTTGGGTACGAAAACCTTGGGTTTCCTTTCTTGGCTAGATCCCTCCGTGATGTTGAAGGGACGCTTCTTGCCGTTGGTAGGCTTAGTAGATGACTGACCCGAGGTCACTTCCTTCTTGACGAACTTCCCTTTGATACGGTCGGTGAAGTCCGTAGCATCTTCTAGCAGCTGAGCCCTCTTCACCATCTCGGCATAGGTCGGATGTCGAAAGGTGCGAGTTGAGTGATGTAGTGGGGCTTAAGGCCGTTTAGAAAGCGCTTAGCCTTCATCCTTTCAGTGTTCACCAGATGTACAGCATAGCGTGCCAGTCTAGAGAACTGGGCTTCATATTCGGCCACAGTCAAGCTCCGCTGTTTAAGAGCAGAATTCCGCAGCCTTCCTTTCTTGAACACGCTCGGAGAAGTATTTGGAGTTGAATGCTTCTTTAAACTCGTTCCAGGTGAATGACCCATTCTCTCTAGTAGCTTCCACTGACTCCCACCAGGCGCGGGCGTCCTTCTCCAGTTGGAACGTGGCAAGTAGCAGCTTGTCCCCCGCTGCACATTGCATGACACGGAAAATTCTTTCCGTCTCTTGGAGCCAGTGCTCAGCTTCATCCGATCCGTGGATCCGCTGAACCTAGGTGGGTTCAGACTTCTAAAGTTGTGATGCAGGTTGCCTGCACCACGATTGCCACCTCCTTGAGTGGCTTGCACAATGGCGCGTGTCAGTTCTTGGATGGTTTGTTGCATGCCCCTCATTTGAGCACGTTCGGCCATCATCTTGATTGCTTAGTTCCTACAAAATAACTTTGTCATGATATCGATGTGGAATTAATTTGTGCGTGTGTGAGTTTATTTTAACTAGTTACCCTTGGCTCTAACCTCAACTCACATAGGTGGATAATTGACTCTAGTCGAGCAGGTTAACCTAGATCATCCTATACTAAGAATAACCTAGGCTCTGATACCACAAAACTGTCACGCCCCCGACGCGGAATATCAGATTGCGAGGCAGTTGCAAGTAAAGGGTATAGAGCGAGTACTAGACATCAAACCATTGCACAGTGAATAATACTAATGCAAATTCATTTCATTGATAACTTTTCAATGTCTAGTTACAACCACTATTATCAGAGCCAATCTAGGGGGCCCGATTACATTGGAATAAAGCAAAAGACTAACTTCAAACCTAACTACTACAATGCTAAACATAGCAATAGGACACTAGGGTACTCATGACATCACTCCAGGTCGTTCCCGTCCTCTTGAGTGTATGGTTCATCCTCGGTCTCACCTGAGAACACAACGACAAATAACGCAGGGTGAGCGAACTGCACGTGAAAGAAAAGAGACACTATATCCATTCACACTTAGATAACCTCAAAAGTGTCTTATTACATAAGTTTCCTCATTAAGGTCTCATGAGGAATAAGTCAAAAGAAATTATTACATCATATTTACTAATCACAACACTACAGATAAGTAACATAGATGGCTTCTCGTAGATTCGTGGTTCACTCAACACTCTTTCCCCCTTAATCATTTGCTCCATCTGGATTACCTGAAAAGTAGAATTCTGTGAGCTAACTAGCTCAGTAGGATTCAAGTTCTATAATCAAGGGGATCAAGATACATAGTAAGTGACAAGGAGTTATACATGTAATCATGCTTTTGCATGTCAAACTAGATTGCTATACGACACTAGATAGCAAAGTTATTGAACATTAAACTCAAGATACAAGGATTCATAGTAACATTCAAATTCAGATTTGAACACATATAAACACGCACTAAGATGATATGATGACCAATCGAACACTTAATGATGCTATGCCAAACATCCACTCATCCTTTATCGTTCCGCGCGGCCACTTAAACGAATTTGGGTGCTCCTCCCAGGACTAGACTAGCCCTTATTTGCCAAGCATAATTCTTAAATTGAGTCCAAGACTCTCAATTTGTCATCACCACACTCTTACCTTTGTAATGAATCAATGAAATACAAAGGTTTTACTCATAATCACTCAAGGTTTACATACAAGGAACAAGGAACTTGATTTCGACATTGATTTCTCGAATTGACAATCTCACGAAGACAATTAAGTTCGGAACTTGTAGTAATAACTCAAGGTGACAAGAAGGTTAACTTGACTGATTTTAAATAGGTGTTTTGGTAGTAAAATCCATAATATAAAGGTAGACTAACAAGTAGGACAAAGGGGTATGATTTTCAGGAAAGAACGGAGTCAAAATAAGGCTAGAAACAAGGTTCAGTCAAGACCTGTCGACAGGCCTTGGTCTGCTGTCGACAGGGGCTGCACTGCCAGAGCTGGGTTTTCAGTTCTGAGTGCATCTGTCGACAGCAAGCCAGGGCCTGTCGACAGGTACACTCAGTCTGAAGTTTCTGGGTTCTGGCTAGAGGTTCCTGTCGACAGGCAGACCTTCGTCTGTCGATAGGGGCTGTATAAACTGTCTGAAAGCTATTCCATTCAACCTCCAATGGTTCTATAAAGTTGCTCTAATGTTCCTAAACAAGTGTGATTTCACATGTATTACTCATTAAAACATGATCAGAAAAGAAAGATCATGGAGCATAGTTTGCAAAGATGTTTTTAGCAAGAGGTTAACTCGAAGAAGATAATTGAAAGTACTCTTTCAAGAACTACTTTCTCTTTACTATTCTCAGCTGAACATATATCAAAGGTTAACACTTGAGAGTTTTATGATCTCTCAACGAATCAGGCCAACTAAGATTAGAAAAACATTAAGATTCTATCTATCCTATATAATGAAATCAACACTCTACATTGGGTCGAATTGATCAAAGACAACAACATATAGTTACTTGTGACTTGAGGATCAACTAGAACATGGTGTAATGTTGATTTCCTAACATGAACATACCTTCTAAACTTTGAAAATATCATGACTAATAACATGACTTCTCAGATTTGACAATAATCTGAGTTTCTCAAATCTGAAGAATAGCAAGCTAAGGTATGCATGCTATTTGTCAATATGTCAAGGAAAGGTAGTAGAAGAACCAAGAAGGATTAAGAAAAGAATCCTACCTTACTGAAGAGTGATGGTTTTCCCTTAGTAAAGAGTTCCACAAAAATAGAAGGTTAAGGAGAGTCTTGCACGTATGATAGCCTCCACTGCAAACAACCTTTCAACGAAATGAAACCCAGAACCTGAGATGGAAGCCTTTCCAAGTAGAGTTGGCACTCACTCAATAGCACAACTGTGAAGTGATCTCAGAAACAATGTAGACACCAACAAGATGGGAGAAAGGTGCATACGAAGGTGATGGAAGGCTTTTTATAGGCCCAGAAAAATTCTCATGCATCGACACATCAACTCCTTGAGGTGTCGTAGTAAAAACCACTTGGATTTTTACCCCAACACGTAGCCCATGCAAAGCCCCGTATGTTTACACATTAGTAACAAACGTGTTCACTGTGCAGGTAAATGTGCTGGCCTCCTTGATCCCTTACACGTGTGCATGGTAAAAACCCACAAAATTTCTTCCCGTAATTCCTCCATAAATCGACTGGCCACTTGTTCCTTAAATAAACCTATCCAAACCATATCTGATTGCCATGAAATTTTGACCATAGACTAATATGATAGTTTTACTAATTGTGGTGATTTTTAATTAATTTTTAGATTTTATTTTACACTAGGTGAAAAATCACCCGAAAAATGGTCGCGTCGACTGTACCTTGAAATCCGTACGTCGAAAAATTCAGATAATTGCATATTTAATTTCTCCACATTTTTCTGGAAATTATGATGTTCTCGGATTTTTATTTCGATGTCATTTTCCAGTATCGCACTGTGGAGGCACGCACTTCGAGGTGCGACACTGGGATAATGTTCATTACCACTAATTAAGTCTATCATCCAATTATCATAATTTATTAACAACCCTAAGGTATTTTAATCAAATTACTTCTATTTTCTTAATATTTTAAATTTCTGGGGCGTTACAACTCTCCCTACTAAAAAAAAATTTGGTCCTCCAAATTTAATAACATAAAGATCATTATACTAACCTGAAAATAATTCTGGATATCTCGTCTTGATGGTATCTTCTAGTTCCCATGTGGCCTCCTCTTGTCCTTGCTTGTTCCATTGGATCTTCAATAAGGGAACTTTCTTGCTTCGAAGTTGTTTGATTTTTCGATCAAGGATCTGCACCGGTCTTTCCTCATATGCCAGATTTTCTTGTATCCCCAGATTTTGGTATTCAATAATATGTTCCGGATCATACACATATTTCCTCAACATTGACACATGAAAAATATCATGTACATTAGATAACTGAGGTGGAAGTGCCAGTTGGTACGTCATTTCCCTAACTCTTTTAGTATTTCAAACGGTCCAATATATCTTGGACTCAATTTTCCCTTAATACCAAATCTTTTGATTCCTCTCCGGGGTGATACTTTAAGAAACACATGTTCTCCTACTTGGAATTCTAGCTCCCTTCTTCTTTGATCAGCATAGCTTTTCTGTCGATCTTGAGCAGTTTTCATCTGATCTCGTACCAATTTAATAGTTTCTGTTGTTTCCTGAATCATTTCGGGTCCAAGAATATGTGATTCCTTCAATTCTACCCAACACAATGGTGATCTACATTGCCTGCCATACAAAGCTTCAAATGGTGCCATTTGAATAGTAGACTGGTAACTATTATTGAAAGCAAACTCCATTATTGCTAAATGAGTATTCCAGTCGTTTCCAAACTCCAATATGCAAGCACGACACATATCTTCAATGATCTGATTTACTCGTTCTGTCTGTCCGTCGGTTTGAGGATGAAAAGCAGTACTAAACTTTAACTTAGTCCCCAATACATCTTGTAATTCTCTCCAAAAATGTGAAGTAAATCTTGCATCTCTGTCAGAAATTATGTCTTTTGGAATCCCATGCAATCGAACAATTTCTTTCACGTACAAGGCTGCCAAAATATTGACGGACCATCTTGTTTTAATTGCCAAGAAATGAGCTGATTTAGTAAGGCGATCAATAATTACCCATATTGCATCAAATCCACTTCGTGTCTTGGGCAGTCCGACAATAAAATCCATACCGACACTATCCCATTTCCATTCCGGTACTTCAAGTGGCTTTAACTTTCCTGCCGGTTTCTGGTGTTCGGCTTTAACCTTCTGACAGGTCAAACATTTTGCTACAAAGTCCACAATGTCCTTTTTCATGTTACACCACCAAAAATGCTTTTTTAGATCTTGATACATCTTGACAACTCCTGAATGAATCGTATAATGTGATCGATGAGCTTCTTCCAAGATTTGTTTCTTGATTTCAGGATTATCCGGTACACATAATCTGTCCCGAAACCGAAGATTTCCATGCTCATCTTCATTAAAATCAGATCTGAAAGCCAATTTTTCTCTAGTTTCTATCATCATAGGATCATTGTTCTGTTGTTCTCCAATTTCTTTTAGTAAATCTGATTGCACTGTCATATTATCAATTACAACTCTTGCTTCCTGCAGTTCAGTCTTTAAACTTAATGTAGAAAACTCTTCTAACAACTTCCATTCCTTTACTTGCAATTGACATACCTTGGTTATAAGATTTCTACTGAGTGCATCGGCTACAGTGTTGCCTTTCCCTGGATGATATTCTATTTTGAAGTCATAATCTTTGATATACTCCATCCATCTTCTTTGTCTCATATTCAATTCTTTCTGAGAGAACAAATATTTGAGACTCTTGTGGTCGGAGTACACTATAAATTGGTTGTCATACAAATAGTGTCTCCAGAGTTTAAGAGCAAAAACCACTGCGACTAATTCCAAATCATGTACTGGGTAGTTCTTCTCATGAGTTTTTAATTGTCTAGAGGCATAAGCAATAACCCTTCCTTCCTGCATTAATACACATCCCAGTCCAATACTCGAGGCATCAGTATAAACTTCAAATATTTTTCCTTCTACTGGCAAGGCTAAAATTGGTGCGGTGGATAAACATTCCTTTAATAGCTGAAAGGCTTGTTCACAACTTTCACTCCATATAAATGCAGTTCCTTTTCTAGTTAGCTGTGTAAGTGGTAAAGCAATTCTAGAAAAATCCTTGACAAATCGCCGGTAGTAACTGGCCAAGCCTAGAAAGCTTCGTACTTCAGTAAGATTCTTAGGCTGCTCCCATTTCTGTATAGTTTCTACTTTTGATGAGTCCACTATAATCCTTCTTCAGAAATGATATGTCCTAGGAACATTACTTGTTTCAACCAAAACTCACATTTACTAAACTTCGCATATAATTTGTGATCCCGTAATAATTGTAAAGTAATTCGCAAATGTTCTTCATGCTCTTCTATACTCTTAGAGTAGATCAATATATCATCTATAAACACAACCATAAATTGATCTAAATAAGATCTGAACACATCATTCATCAAGCGCATAAATGCCGCAGGTGCATTTGTCAATCCGAATGGCATTACCACAAATTCGTAGTGTCCATACCATGTTCTAAAAGTCGTTTTATGGATATCCTGCTCCTGAATTCTTAGTTGGTGGTATCCAGATCTTAAATCAATCTTGGAGAAATAATGAGCTCCAGACAGTTGATCAAATAGATCATCAATTCTTGGAAGTGGGTACTTGTTCTTTATAGTCAATTGATTCAACTGTCGGTAATCTATGCATAATCTCATAGATCCATCTTTCTTCTTCACAAATAATACCGGAGCACCCCAAGGTGAAGTACTTGGTCTAATAAACCCTTTCTCTATCAATTCTAGTAACTGTTTCTTTAACTCTTTTAACTCTTCCATGGACATTCTGTATGGTGTTCTTGAAATTGGTGTAGCTCCCGGTACCAATTCAATTGAGAAATTTACTTTCCTGCTAGGTGGTAAACCAACAAGTTCTTCGGGAAATACATCAGAAATTTCTTTACCACTGGAATATTTTCCAACCCTGAAATATTCTGATTTATCACGGTTACAGAAACTAAGTATCCTTGACAACCTTTCTGTACCAATTTACATGCTTTCACCGCTGATATTATAGGTATTTTCCTTGTGCGAGGTTCATCAAAAATTATGGGAGTGATTTCCTTTCCTAGAAAGGTTACTTGTTTTAGTTGACAATCCAAATTTGCATGATACTTAGATAGCCAATCAATCCCAAGGATCACATCATAATCCCACATTTCAAGGCAAATTAAATCTCCAGGCAAATTATGCTCCTTAACTATAATTTGACTATTGGGGTAATATTCCTTAAGTTTCTTACCCTCACTTAAAGGTGTTGCAACCTCAAGTTGCGTGAGAAGTGGAACTGATTGCACTTCTAAAGACTTAGCAAACTCATAACTGATAAAAGATTGTGTTGCTCCTGAATCAAATAATACATATGCGGGTCTTGAGTTTACTAGTAATGTACCTTCTATCAGTCCGCCCTCTGGTGGAGATTCCGATTCCACTTCCTGCATGGCCTGCAATCTACCTTGTTTTGCTCGAACATTTGAATTTGCTGGCGCATTCTTAACCATAGGACAATCCAGAATTCGATGTTGAGTGCTTCCACATTTCAGACATGCACCCAATCTACGCCAACAGTTTTCAGTCTTATGACCACTACGGTGACAATGCTTACATATATCTTTGTTTGCTATCGGAGCCTTTCCTGCCTTCTTATTTGCTTGCTGAACTTTTGGGGTATTCCCCGACTCGAACTTCCTCTTACGGTTCGAGGATCCTTCCCCAGACTTTCCCCTGATCTTATCCACAGTATCATTTGCAGCTTCTAGTGCTAAGGCCCTTTTAACCATTTCTGAATATGAGGTAATCAAATGAGGAGTTAGCTGCATAATGAAAATGGGACGCAATCCATTCATAAACCTTTTGGCTTTCAATTTTTCTGTCGATATCAAATGAGGGGCATATCTTGACAATCGGGCAAATTGAGCTTCATATTCCGATACAGACATTCTGAGTTGTTTTAAATTAGCAAATTCATCAGCTTTTCTTTCTTGAACTACCTCAGAAAAATATTGATCATTAAACAGCTCCACAAATTCTTCCCAATCAACTTGCTTTGGATCTTCCAAAGTAGACTCCACAGTTTCCCACCATGCTCGTGCGTCACGATCTAACTGAAATGTTGCTAAACGTATCTTCTCTTCTTCAGTACATCGGATTACATTAAAGATTCTTTCCATACCCTTTAACCAATTTTCCGCCTCGTCCGGATCGGTACTTCCTGCAAATCTCGGAGGATCCAAACTTCGAAAATCCTTAAAGAGACTTGCTCCATTGTGACTGTTACTCTTAGCTACATTTTTCATCACTCGCGTCAAATCATGCATTGAACTCTCCATTCTTTTCCAGTTGGCATCACTTCCGTCCATGATAAAATTAGATAAGGATCTGAAACATTCAATAGAACATACATTAATTTCACAATCCATCCAACTTGCATTCATCACATATACATGTTGCAAATCTATAGAATGCACCACTTCATTCATTGATCAAATATTTACATCAAAATGTACATTCATGATTAGCAACTAAAACTAATACCGTCTTCTACTTCCCACCTCTCCACATTACAAAAACATACTCCTTAACCTCTCACTCCCCATACACTTGGGAGTTATATACATACAACCATCATTTATACAAAAGGGGAGGTTTTACAAAAAGAGGGACATATTGCCTAAGTCCTCTCTAGTTTTGGGTCAGATCTATGACAACTTCAGCAGGTTGAGGCTGCTGTACTTCATCGGTTCCGTGGTATAGTTCCCTTGCCGCATCTGTCATGGTCTCCCAATATTCCTCAAACTGGTGGAGCAACATGTCTTGCCCCAGCTTGAGATTGTCCAACCTACACATAACTTGGGTCATTACGTCCAGTGCAGCACCAGGATTTCCAGCAAAGAAGGCGCCTGCCGTCAGATTTAATACTTCCTCTTTGATCTGCACGTGGGTTTCTCTCTGTGCTTGAGCATATTGTTCTAGGTCCTGACGTAGCATTTCCATGGCTGCTACCAACCTTTGCTGAGCACTCATGTCCATTCTAAAATAATTAATAGGTTAAGCATTTACATGATTAGAAAAATCATGCTAAATAATCCCATGTTTCTACCCCATCTCACTGATTTCCCTAGGTTTATCGAACTAAGGCTCTGATACCAATTAATCTGTCACGTCCTAATAAAATCATCCATTTATCGGGAGTGACAGAAAATCACACGCTGAAAAGAGACACTATATCCATTCACACTTAGATAACCTCAAAAGTGTCTTATTACATAAGTTTCCTCATTAAGGTCTCATGAGGAATAAGTCAAAAGAAAATTATTACATCATATTTACTAATCACAACACTACAGATAAGTAACATAGATGGCTTCTCGTAGATTCGTGGTTCACTCAACACTCTTTCCCCCTTAATCATTTGCTCCATCTGGATTACCTGAAAAGTAGAATTCTGTGAGCTAACTAGCTCAGTAGGATTCAAGTTCTATAATCAAGGGATCAAGATACATAGTAAGTGACAAGGAGTTATACATGTAATCATGCTTTTGCATGTCAAACTGAGATTGCTATACGACACTAGATAGCAAAGTTATTGAACATTAAACTCAAGATACAAGGATTCATAGTAACATTCAAATTCAGATTTGAACACATATAAACACGCACTAAGATGATATGATGACCAATCAAACACTTAATGATGCTATGCCAAACATCCACTCATCCTTTATCGTTCCGCGCGGCCACTTAAACGAATTTGGGTGCTCCTCCCAGGACTAGACTAGCCCTTATTTGCCAAGCATAATTCTTAAATTGAGTCCAAGACTCTCAATTTGTCATCACCACACTCTTACCTTTGTAATGAATCAATGAAATACAAAGGTTTTACTCATAATCACTCAAGGTTTACATACAAGGAACAAGGAACTTGATTTCGACATTGATTTCTCGAATTGACAATCTCACGAAGACAATTAAGTTCGGAACTTGTAGTAATAACTCAAGGTGACAAGAAGGTTAACTTGACTGATTTTAAATAGGTGTTTTGGTAGTAAAATCCATAATATAAAGGTAGACTAACAAGTAGGACAAAGGGGTATGATTTTCAGGAAAGAACGGAGTCAAAATAAGGCTAGAAACAAGGTTCAGTCAAGACCTGTCGACAGGGCTGCACTGCCAGAGCTGGGTTTTCAGTTCTGAGTGCATCTGTCGACAGCAAGCCAGGGCCTGTCGACAGGTATACTCAGTCTGAAGTTTCTGGGTTCTGGCTAGAGGTTCCTGTCGACAGGCAGACCTTCGTCTGTCGACAGGGGCTGTGTAAACTGTCTGAAAGCTATCCATTCAACCTCCAATGGTTCTATAAAGTTGCTCTAATGTTCCTAACATGATTTGGACCCTAAACAAGTGTGATTTCACATGTATTACTCATTGAAACATGATCAGAAAAGAAAGATCATGGAGCATAGTTTGCAAAGATGTTTTTAGCAAGAGGTTAACTCGAAGAAGATAATGGAAAGTACTCTTTCAAGAACTACTTTCTCTTTACTATTCTCAGCTGAACATATATCAAAGGTTAACACTTGAGAGTTTTATGATCTCTCAACGAATCAGGCCAACTAAGATTAGAAAAACATTAAGGTTCTATCTATCCTATATAATGAAATCAACACTCTACATTGGGTTGAATTGATCAAAGACAACAACATATAGTTACTTGTGACTTGAGGATCAACTAGAACATGGTGTAATGTTGATTTCCTAACATGAACATACCTTCTAAACTTTGAAAATATCATGACTAATAACATGACTTCTCAGATTTGACAATAATCTGAGTTTCTCAAATCTGAAGAATAGCAAGCTAAGGTATGCATGCTATTTGTCAATATGTCAAGGAAAGGTAGTAGAAGAACCAAGAAGGATTAAGAAAAGAATCCTACCTTACTGAAGAGTGATGGTTTTCCCTTAGTAAAGAGTTCCACAAAAATAGAAGGTTAAGGAGAGTCTTGCACGTATGATAGCCTCCACTGCAAAAAACCTTTCAACGAAATGAAACCCAGAACCTGAGATGGAAGCCTTTCCAAGTAGAGTTGGCACTCACTCAATAGCACAACTGTGAAGTGAACTCAGAAACAATGTAGACACCAACAAGATGGGAGAAAGGTGCATACGAAGGTGATGGAAGGCTTTTTATAGGCCCAGAAAAATTCTCATGCATCGACACATCAACTCCTTGAGGTGTCGTAGTAAAAACCACTTGGATTTTTACCCCAACACGTAGCCCATGCAAAGCCCCGTATGTTTACACGTTAGTAACAAACAAGTTCACTATGCAGGTAAATGTGCTGGCCTCCTTGATCCCTTACACGTGTGCATGGTAAAAACCCACAAAATTTCTTCCCGTAATTCCTCCATAAATCGACTGGCCACTTGTTCCTTAAATAAACCTATCCAAACCATATCTGATTGCCATGAAATTTTGACCATAGACTAATATGATAGTTTTACTAATTGTGGTGATTTTTAATTAACTTTTAGATTTTATTTTACACTAGGTGAAAAATCACCCGAAAAATGGTCGCGTCGACTGTACCTTGAAATCTGTACGTCGAAAAATTCAGATAATTGCATATTTAATTTCTCCACATTTTTCTGGAAATTATGATGTTCTCGGATTTTTATTTCGATGTCGTTTTCCAGTATCGCACTGTGGAGGCACGCACTTCGAGGTGCGACACTGGGATAATGTTCATTACCACTAATTAAGTCTATCATCCAATTATCATAATTTATTAACAACCCTAAGGTATTTTAATCAAATTACTTCTATTTTCTTAATATTTTAAATTTCTGGGGCGTTACACGAACATCGCCCAGTAGGACTTAAATCTCAGGCTCTAAGTAATTAATGCATTGAAGGCAGAGTAACTAATGATAGAGCGAGAGAGTCACGTAAAAATATAGCAAGACAGTACATGAACGAATTAGCAAGACTTTCCAATATAGACTTTCCAAAATAGCACGTGTCGGGAATAGCACAATAATTTCAAGATAGCACAATGTCAAGTATAGCAAGATGGCCATAGTACAGATAGCACAACGAGTATAGTATAGCACAACGAGTATAGCATAGCACTTTGTTGTAAACGAGAGAACATATCACTTTTGATTGTCATTTAGATAGTCAAGATAGATAGCACTTGAGTGTAATGCCAAACACTCTGATCATTTAACTCCCATGGGCACTAACACTTTCGGGCGCACATCCCAGGACCAGATCGGGCCCTTTATATATTGTCAGGTATTGGTTATATTGTTTATCTTTAGACAATCAGTCAATGACCAATATAGAGTACCAAGAAGTAGATGAGAGCACTAAATGAATAGACGAGATAGTAGAGTGAACGTGAATAGATGAGCGAGTAGAGTATAGATGAGAGCTAGTGGACATTGCACGTAACGCGTCGAGTAAGCAGGCGATAGTAATAGTTGCACAACATGCGCACTCGGTGTTGGCAGTTAGGCGGAACTCACAACCCTTCCGCTGGCCCTGTTAAGCACAAATCTAGAGGTCCGACGTGATTCAAGATGAGAGTGAACTTCTAATAGCCGTTTGGATCATATAGATCCCTAAAGGGTATCATAGGTGTTAGGGTACAACCGGCTCGTCGACCATGTGGGAACCCATGGACAGCGGAGACTTACGGAGGCCTTGAACAAAGACTTACTAGTCCGGCAGAAGGAGTATCTGACAGAGAGTTCGTCCAAGTCAAGAGAGAGTGTCTATAGAAACAAGTGCTCGACGTTCTAGAACAGTGGAGCGTCAATATCGGTATTCCCAAATCATCGCGAGAAACAATAGACAAGTATATTTAAAATATGGTGATTTAATTGCATAATTTACCATGTGTATTATGAAATAATTTCATGCCAAATTATGTCATTATTGGATGGTTCAAAGTGTGTGTAAGTATCATGAAATTGGAGATAGAAAAGATTATGTGCATGTATTTTAATCACATATAAATGTTTAATTTATAACAAGTGTTATTTTCTGTATGTATGATTGTTAAACAAGAGTACAAACACTGTAGATAATCAATCATTGTTGAGACAGGGGTTTCATGTAAAAAGAACCCAGATCGCGATGTACCCTCATGAGGGTCGCGACGGGGTCAACTGAGATCGCGACGGGTGCTTGTATGGGTCGCGACAGGCCTAGTCTAGTCGGGCAGAAGATCGCGACGACAGGCCCTGTCGTGATCAGATCACGACAGAGGGCACTGTCGCGATGGCCCTTGTGAACGCGGCCTATCGGCCGTCACGTTCACAGGGTTTGCGCCCGAGTCCGACAGGGAAAGGACATTACATTGGATTACGGGCCAGAACTTACCCTATTTGACACAGGGTGGTTCAGAAAATCACAACTAATTGTATAATCAATGAAAAATCATGAAACCAGTTGCAAAATGACCTAGACATGCATGGGTACTTACAATAAATAGGAATTTGGAAAATAATTAGGGCTGGACATGTTTTAAATATGGGTATTCATGATGAACATGAAACAATACATAGTTGAGATCAATGATTAAATTCGCAAGATAGGATGAATCAAATTTAGGGCTTTTAGGGGCAAAAGATGCCTAACATGTATCAGCTCCTACAGTAAAAATCTCGTGGCATGGGGTTGAGTATACAAGGATATCAAGAATTAAGAAGAGGGTTCGGGGTCATGTCAGTTGCAGAACATGAAAAATCAAGAACGAAATATATGCTCGATGGAAAATTATGAAACCAAAGGGCTTTTGTTCCTGATAGACGAGGCATCCTACATAAAAAGTTTCATGGTTTATGCTTGTGAGAATGCCTACCTTTGATTGTTTTCCTCTTCTAGGGTTAAGTCTTGAAGAACTCGGGGAAGAACTTGAGAGATCCTTCCTCTCCACGAATTCTCCTCCTCTTGGCCTCTCCTCCTGGTCCAAGAACCTCTTGGCACGAGCTAGGGCCGGCCATGAGGGTTTAAGAGAAGTATTTAAGCTTCTCCCTATTCTCTTTCCTAGTTTAAGTCTAATTCCTATTAAATTCTGAATTTCCTATTTTTCTCTCCCCTTTTTAAGCAAGAGATCTCCTATTTGGGTTGGGAGAGAGAGGATTTCGTGGCCAACCCATTAGGGTAGGTTTAGGAATCTCAATCCAACTCAAACTTCTATTTTTACTACATTAAATACCTCTTTTCTATTTTAGTAATATTTTAGTTACGAAATTTTTGTATTTCTTTATTATTCCTTTTTTTTTAAATCTCTATTTTAGCCCACTAATTTCTAATGGGTCCATTTAATAAAACCCATTACTTATTTTCATTTGATGGGTTTTATTTAATTCTCTTTTCTTTGATTTTCTAATTGCTTTTGTTTTATTATTATTTTTTTTTTTGAAAAAAATCCAGGTTGCTACAGAAGCTCCTCTCCGCTGCTCGAGACATGAACCGGTTCAGTGCTGCGAGACGTCCAGTGAGGTGTTGGACGTCGCGCACCATCTTGGGACTGCCCATCTCAAGTATGGCTTAGATCTTCTCAGGGTTAGCCTCTATTCCTCTGTTTGAGATGAGGAAGCCGAGGAACTTACCCGAGCAAACTCCAAACGCACACTTGGCTGGGTTGAGCTTCATGTTGTACCTTCGCAGAGTTGCGAAGGTCTCTTCGAGGTCGGAGATGTGGTCGACGCTTGGGAGCGTTTTGACCAACATATCATCAACGTAGACCTCCATGTTTCGCCCAATCTGTGGCTCGAACATCTTGTTGACCAGCCGCTGGTACGTTGCGCCAGCGTTCTTTAGACCAAAGGGCATCCTGGTGAAATAGTACAGGCCCAGGTCGGTGACAAACGTGGTGGCGTTCTGGTCTGGAGGATGCATGCTGATCTGGTGATAACCAGAATACGCGTCCAAGAAGCTGAGAAGCTCGTGGCCAGATGTTGCGTCCACCAGCTGGTCGATGCGCGGTAGAGGGAAGTTGTCATTGGGCGTGGCTTTGTTGAAATCTTTGTAGTCCACGCACACATGCCATTTGCCGTTGGTTTTGCACACGAGGACCACATTGGAGATCCACCTGGGTATTGGGCTTCCTAGAGGAGCCCAATAGTTTGGCTTTTGACAACGTGATCTGGGATCACGGCCTGCCGTTCATGGTTTACGGGTCGCCTTCTTTGCTGGACCGGAGGCACCTTCAGGTCCAGGCGAAGGCGATGCACCATCACTTCTGGAGATATGCCGAGCAGTTCTTCATCTAACCATGTGAACATGTCGAAATTGGCTAGCAGGAAAGCCTTGTAGCGCTGTTGTTCGGCTTTCGGCAGTAGTGCGCCAATATAGAGGACGTGTTCGGGGTCTATCGTCCGCCCGAACAGGAAGCAAGTCTTCGACAGGTGTACCTCTGCTGGTGGAAGGCTAATCGGCGGGTGGGGTAGTAATTGCTGGTGCTATAAGGGGTTGTTTGTCTCTCAAGGAGAAGACATAGCACTATCGAGACTCGCGCTGACTGCCTAGCACCTCGCCAATCCCACACGGAGTGGGAAACTTCATCTTCTTATGGAGGGATGAAGGAACATCTTTAATTCGACCGATTAGGCCCCTACTTAGGATGGCGTTGTAGCCGGGCATGCTTCGAATAACCAAGAAATCCACCATCTTGGTTATGCTCTTTGGAGCCGTCCCAAGAGTAATTGGGAGGCGCACTCGTCCCATGGGTTGAACCGAAACCCCCGAGAAGCCGAACAGAGGTGATTCTACCAGGGTGAGCTGGTCGATTTTTAGACCCATAAGCAGGAAACAATCGTAAGCCAATACATCTTGGGCACTTCCATTATCCACCAGAATCCAGCGCACGGTACAGTTATTGATGATGGCCGAAACGGCCAGCGCATCAGTGTGTGGAGTGGAGACTCCTACAAGATCTTCGTCTGAGAAGGTTACAGCCTCCTCGGACCGTGCACGTGAGGGATTGGGGGGATAGGGACCTAGGCGAGGCACTGGGGGCTTGTCCACCACGTGCACCCACCGAGAATAGTCGCACCGGCTTTGATTGCTTTCTCTGCCCGCGCCAAAGCCTCCCGTGATAACGTTGATCTCTTGCCCATTGGGATCGTTGTTGATTGGCTGCTCGAGAATCCGCCCTCAGTGCCTTTGGCGGTCTTCATTGTGGCGCACATATCGCCCAAGATAGCCGCGTTTAATCGAGGACTCGATTTCGTCCTTGAGCTGGCGGCACTCGGAGGTGTCATGGCTGTGGTCGCGGTGGAAGCAACAGTACTTGTCCTGGTTGCGCCTGCGGAGATCAGAGCGCATCCTTGGGGGCCACCGAACATAAGGTTCATCCTGGATCTCGGCCAAGATATGTTCGGGAGCCACCGTGAGCGGGGTGTAGTCGATGAAGGGGCGTGGTCGGCGCGGCGAATCTTCGTTGTGCCGGCCTTTCTTCTTGTCATGGTCGGAACCGTTGTTGGAAGGCCTCTTATTGTCTGATTGATCGCCCTGCTCTGCTCGGCCAGTAGCCAAGCTCTCCTCGCATACGGCATGGTGTTGTGCAGTAGAGAGCAGCTCAGCAAGAGTAGAGGGTTGTTGCACCCCCAATGTCCTTTGAAGGAAGCCATCTCGGGTGCTCTGGATGAGGGCACTGGTGGCCAAGGGGACGTCGAGGCGGGGGATGCAGAGCGCTTCGGTCTGGAACCTCTTGACGTAGTCCTAGAGCGCTTCACCTTTCTTCTGCCGAGCAGACAGAAGAGACGCCGCTGTGCACGGCTGAGACCTTCCACCTAAGAAGTTGTCCCGGAAGGACTTCTTCAATTGGTGGAAGGAAGAGATGGAATCCGTGGGGAGGGCTTCAAACCATGCCCGCGCGGTCTCCTTTAGGGTGGCCGGAAAGGCCCGGCATTTGGCCGCATTTGATGCTCCGTATAACACCATATATGACTCAAAGCCATGGATGTGATCTGCAGGATCAGTGGTGCCATCGTAGGGTGCAATGGTGGGCAGAGGTAGCTTGGGGGAGACCCGAGCTTCCAGGATCTCCACCGTGAACGGGGAGCGGAAGTCCAAATCTTCATCCACCGAAGCCCTACCCTCTGCCCGCTGGAACATCGCGTCAACGCGGCGCTCGAGGTTGATGACGCGGCGGAGGCATCTGGCCAACTCCTGGTCGGAGTGGGTGGACTCCTTACACCGGGACCTATGGGAGTTAGCCCCGACGACGGAATGCGAGGCAGGCGGGACCACCGTAGAATGGCGAGGTGAATTATCTTGTCGCTCCAGTCTCTAACGTGCCGAAGGTGCCTGGCACGATCGCCGGGGCGATTCTGCATGCTGCTTCTGCGGCGCCAGAGGGGCGCGAGACCATCTACGAGACGACTCCGTCTGCTGCTCCAGCGGCGGAGGGATCACCAGGGCCGGTTGCCTGGCTAATTGGGCCTGAAGGCCCTGGCAGACCCCCGCTAGGTGCTGCATTTGCCCTCGAAGTTCTGCCACTTCTTGGGTGGTTGCAGGTACGGTGACGGTAGGGTCCCCACCGGAAGCTCCGATGGGGGCGATGACGACGTCGACAGGGGGGACTCGCTCGCGGGAGTCCGCGCGCGACTGTCGAGACCTCATCGTCTGGCTACCGATGTTCTGGTACAAGAAACATCCGCGAGCCATGGCTGAAGTCGTTCCCACAGACGGCGCCAAATGTGGTGGTGTTTTCACGTTTGGGCCTGAGCCAAATGGGCCTCCACTGAAGAAGATGGGGAAGACGAATGCCGGTGCGGACAGAGGCCTGCAACACCAGAACTGGATCAGGGGGGCCCGGTTTTCAACCGGGGAGAACCCTCCGATGCCTAAGTCAGTATAGGACTAGAGAGGCTTGAAGGAAAGGGGGTTCTCGTGTGTGAATCGCGCGAGGGCGAGTGTGAGTGTTCAAGGTTGCATTACCTTTGCATGGATTTTACCTGAGCCTTTTATAGGTGAAGGTGCAGAGGGAGTGGGACGGAACGTCCCCTAATGACGCCGGAAAGGGCATGCCCGTTGGCACCTCTGGCGAGGAGTTACGCGTTACGGCACCCGTTGAGGGGCTCGGTAGTTAACGCACCACTTGATCGTGGGGTGCGTGCGTTTTAGCTGTCACGATAAGGCGAAGGGCTGCTTGGATTCTGCTGGGCAAAAGGTACCGAGCAGGTTGCCTGTTCGGTAGGTTAGACCTGCTGTTCGGTAGCTGGGCCCATTGCTCGGTGCCTAGTACCCGGGCGCTGCTTATGCCAGCGGGTTCATGGCACGATTTCTGCAGGACCCGTTCGGTAGACAGTGTCTGAACCGAACAGGATGAGGGGCGTCCGGAGACTGCCCCTAGAATCCTGGGGGCGCTTAGGAGCAAAGATCGTGTTCGGGATCTTCAACCTCCTTCCGAGAACACGTGTCGCCCTGCTGAAGGGCCGCGCTCGTCCGTAGGATGACGATGGGCCATGATGGGCCTCGCGGGTTTAGGTGGCTAGAAATGGCCACCACAGGATTAAATAAGAATATATTAGCATTTTACTATCTTAATATTCCTAAAGTACGTTAAACTCAGAAAAAGTAGATGAAGATATGGGTGTACATGATTTTCTAAACACAATTATTTATGGATATATATATATGTATATAATGATATAAACGAATGTAAAGATATGGAGCGGGCACACCCAGATTCATATAAGCGTTAACAAGAACTGGGCAAAAAAATTTGTCATGGTAAGTTTACGGCATAGATATGATGCCTTTCCTGTTCTTCCAACTTAAAGTTACTGTATCGTCAGTTAATACGGTAACTATTTGTGTGGAAAGTAATAGTAATTTTTAATAAATATTAATGGAAGTGAAACTTATTAATACGTACGATCTAATAAGATAGGTCATTATCTTTAAAATTTACTCTAATCAAGGATCCAAGCAAGGATAATACAGGACTCTGGCTAACATAGGAGTAATGTAACATCCCAATAGAAGACAAGCAATAACATAGATGTCCTATTTCCCCATTATCTGGATATACGATGGCGGACAAACCAAAACCAGGCCATTTGTCTACAGCCTTCAATCATTGCAAGATCTCTCACATTAATAAATACAATAACATGACACCAGGCAGGCTGTAGCATGGGGGAGCATCAAAATAAGTCTGTTCTAGAGTTATCTCGTTACATGTTTCCACTGGAGAAACTGTTGGAGCAACTATATATATAGTACTCTAGAAACTATATATATATATATATATATGTTGCTGGAAAAATCAGCAAAGATCGTCGGCCGGAGCCGAGCTGAGTGGGCCCGAGGGATTGACGGCGTCGCCTGGTCGTCGGTGAAGAGAGTCCGACCTACAAAGGCCCACCGAGACCCCTCGGTGGTCGGGCACTCCGACGATCAAGTCAATGAGGGTTGTAAAGAGAGAGAATAGAGAGAGTTTTGTGCTATAAATAGCGTACATTTTCCTTGAGGGTATCTGTGCCTTTTATAAGAGCTTGGTCCTTTGGATAGAAAAGGAAGGTGGCGGACGAGCCTCCGTGAGGCAAGGGCGCCATTCAGGGAATTCCGCCAACTGGGTTTCCGAGAATCCTGCCTTGATGGTCACCTGCCCGAAGCGGATACGGGCCAGCTGGGGGATCGTGATCCACGGACTCATCCGTCCCTTGGGCAAGTGTGAGCTGGCGCCAGCTGGGGACGCCCGGATATAGTGCACGCCCGGATATAGTGCTTGGTTGAATTGGTTCTCGGCAGTGATTGACTAACCTATGACGATGATGCCCGACAACTTAGTTGTCGGCTCGTTGGTATGGCCGATCCTTGATCTCGTCGATCCAATTCGTCGGTTGACGACGACCGGCATCACTAGTCCCCCGGGTTCTTTTCGAGGCGAGTTCTCGGCTCGAAGAGAAGCCATTTATTACTCTCAGGAGTTTGTACGGGCGTTCGGCGCCGCCTCGCATTCTGCGCGCCTAAGTCGGGGGCGTTCTGCCACTGTCATGATGATGGTACTGCCGGCGACGGTTTGTCAGGTACCTTGCCCTGAATCCCGCGCCCATGATGACGCCGCTTGGCTTCGGGGCGCGCATTGTGGATCCGGGTGAAGGTCTTCCGGCTGTCGGGCTTCCGACACGTGGCGGAATCCTGGTTGCGCGGGGTTTTTGGATCGTTCGATCGCCTCGGTGTCAAGGCTTTATAAATAGCCAGGATTCGGTGTGAAACAGACATTCCTTTGCTTCGTGTGCGACCCTTTCAAATTGCTGGCCCGACGTCTGTCGATGCCCCGACGATTGTGCTCACCTGTGTGGGGTCATCCTTCGATCTCCGCTTGCTTCCCTCCGAGGTAAGCGATGAGTCGTTCTTCTTCTACTACCTCTTCTGAGGCCTCCTCCTCGTCCTCGTCGTCGCCTTCCACAAAATCTAGGGACCCCCCTGCTCCGGCTGACGCCCCTGACCTCGTTTCTGAAAGCCTCGGGGTAGGGTCGGGATCCGTAGAAACCCAGGTCTGGGGACCTGTCGATGATTCCTTTGTCCTTGAACTAATCCATGGGATTTACGTTCCCAAAGAACCTTCGGCCCACACTTCCGGTGCTCGTCGCCAGCCGACAACGTGGCTGAAGCTCGTTGCGAGACTTCTCCTGGTACCTTCAAGTGGTTGCGGAAGCATCCTAGGTTTGTTCTTCCTGCCGACGCTGTCATGTTCGCTGATAGGGACTTTAGGGCTCACTATGTTATGAATGGGGTTCTCGGTTTACTCCGAGGCGGTTCGAGCAGGCCTTTGTTTCCCTTTCCACCCCTTTGTTATTTTTCTTCTTCTGGAGCTGGGGGTGGCTCCCTCTCAATTGGCACCGAACGCCTGGCGCGTAGTCATCGGCTTTCTATCCCTGTGTTATTCGGCGGGGGTCCCTCCGACCCTGCGCCTTTTCTCTATCTTTTTTCCATTAAACCATTTGGGGATTAGTTCTATTTCGCGGCGAGGAATGGTCGGCACATCCTCGGCAGACTGCCTTCCTCGCTTCACGGCTGGAAGAGGAACTTCATTTTTGTCTATAGTCCCTCGGGTTGGCCGTTCCCGACCAAGTGGTCGGCCATCGACGTCCGGTGCAAAGCTTTTGGATCGCCGAGGCTTACTGCATCCGAGCTCGTCGACCTCAAATGTTTGAAGGAGGTGGAGCCCCCCAACCTGGTTGATATCTCCGAGGAATTATTTCGGCTCATCGACGAGGGCACAAAAGGTCGCCAACCCCGTAGTTGTATTCTCGTCCTATCCACGCGCTTCCCATCTAACGGATCTGTGTGCCTGCAGCCATGGCCGATAAGAACGACTCCGCACCTCCGACGCGCAAGGGGTCGTCGCTTATCGAGAAGGCCAAGAGCCGGGTTCACTCAAGGGAGAAGAAGGCGGCTTCTCGTCCTGAGAAGCGTCAGCGCGGGGCCGAAACTGTGCCGCCGTCGGCCTCGGCACCTGGTCAAAGCTCGGCAGCCGTCCCGTCGGCTGAGGATAGGCCGGCGAAGCGTCCTATTCCACTGTCGTCATCCACGGCGCCCGCTTTCTCGGCGTCGACCCAGGCTCACTTCTCCCTGGACCCGGTTGAGTGGGGGCGACAAGCCCTGCCAGCCGAAGTTAAGGCCGAAACGCTTGGCCATCCTGCACGTCGGCTTATGCACGACTACTAGCACGGTATGCTGAGCCAGTTGGCCGCATTCGACGCGTTCGTGCATCGGGCCGAGGTGAAGAGATTAGCTTGCGACAAGCGCGTCGCAGAGGCCGAGGAGCTCGTGGCCTCCGAGAAGGCCCGTTGTCTCCGGCTGGAGGAGCAGGCGAAGAAGAGGGAGAGCGAACTCCAGGCGGCCTTGACGTCCGAGAAAAAGGCGCTCGAGGCCGTGAAGAAGGCTCAGTACGACGAGATAGCTGCACATGAAGAAACGAAGAAGAGCTTCTCGCGTCTCGTCGCTGAGGAAAGGGACAAAGCAATAGAGGACTATCGCGACTCCGAAGAGCTTCAGGACGAGATCGCCGACCTCTTCAAGGCGGGATACGATGACTGCCTTTCAAAGGTGAAGGAGCTGTATCCTAATCTTGATTTGTCGGGAGCGGCCCTTCCTGGCGTAGGCGCTGAGGAGGAGCGGATCGTTGGAGGTCGGGACGAAGAGATTGCCGTGGTGGCGGACGAGGCCATAGGTGTGGCCATCGATCATTCCCTTGACCAGGCTGCCGACGATGTGTTGAACGAGGCATAGTTGACCTCGTCTATGTACTTTCTATTTCTTTAATGAAAATATCGACACAATTTTGCTTTGGCCGACGACTGTTGCTCCTTCATTGTCTATGAGCGTTGAAATGACCTCGCCGACAGGTAGATGTCAAGGCGACCTCGTACCCGGTTTTAGAGAGTGCCAAAGCGACCTCGTACTTAGACTTAGAGAGTGCCGAAGCAACCTCGTACTTGGATTTAGAGAGTGCCGAAGCGACCTCGTATTTGGAGAGTGCCGAAGCAACCTCGTACTTGGATTTAGAGAGTGCCGAAGCGACCTCGTACTTGGAGAGTGCCGAAGCGACCTCGTACTTGGATTTAGAGAGTGCCGAAGCGACCTCGTACTTGGAGAGTGCCGAAGCGACCTCGTACTTACGGGAAGTAACGTCAAGATGCTCGGCGTTCCACGTTCTCGGTATGACTGCTCCCCCGAGATCTTGAAGCCGATAAGCTCCCTGGCCGAGTTCGTCGGCGATTCGGTATGGCCCTTCCCAGTTTGGCGATAACTTCCCGCTAGCCAACTTCGGGTCCGAAATTGCGAGCTTCCTGAGGACAAGGCTCCCAACCCCGAAGCGTCGTGGTTTGACCTTTCTGTCGAAGCTTTTCTTGACCCTCTTTTGGTATATTTCCATCCTTGTAGAAGCATTTCCTCGCCTCTCTTCTATTAGGTCAAGTTCGGCACGCAATGACTGATTGTTGCTTTCCTCGTCAAATCCGAGGATTCTTTGCGAGGGGACGAGCATTTCTACGGGCGACACTGCCTCCATCCCGAAAGCTAACGCGAAGGGTGATTCCCGAGTGGCTTCCCTTGGTGTCGTCCTGTATGCCCAAAGCACATGGAGGAGTTGGTCGGCCCAAGCTCCCTTGTGGCTTGCTATCCTCTTCTTTAGTCCATCCAGGATCGTCCGATTGGTGACCTCGGCCATTCTGTTTGACTGGGGATGGGCTACTGAGGAGAATCTGTGCTCGATCCCGAGTGCGACGCAATTTCGACGAAATTTAGCGTTGTCGAACTGTCGTCCATTGTCGGTGATGATTGTTCGTGGAAGACCGAACCTGCAGATGATATTTTTCCACACAAAACCCCAGGCGTTGGTATCTGTAATTTTCGCTAGGGGCTCAGCTTCGACCCATTTCGTGAAATAATCTACTCCGACGATGATGAACCTCCTTTGACCCGTCGCAGGTGGGAATGGTCCGAGGATGTCCATGCCCCATTGTGCGAATGGCCATGGGGAATTTATGCTCGTGAGTTCCGATGGAGGTTGTCGGTCGATCTTGCCGAACAGCTGGCATTGTCGGCAGCTTTTGACGTACTTCTCGGTCTTTAAGCATCGTCGGCCACCAGTATCCTTGTCGGGTCACTCTTCTTACTAAAGATCTAGGGCCTGCATGAGAACCACATGTTCCTTCGTGAACTTCGTTGATAATTTCCTCGGCTTGAACAGGGTCTACGCAGAGGAGATTGGGATAGCTAAATCCCTTTCGGTACAAGTCATCGCCGACGATGAAGAACTTTGATGACCGCCGCCTCGTTTTCTCGGCCTCATTCTTGTCCTCCGGTAGCAACTTACTCCTGAGGAAATTTATTAGTGGGGTCATCCATGTTGTTCTTACCTCGACACTCATTAGATCTCTGGGCGCTATAGTTGGCTCCAATAGTTCTTCTATCAATAGGGTTGTGGGTGATTCCAGTGCGGACGATGCTATTTTTGAAAGCTCGTCAGCTTGCTCGTTCTCGGACCTTGGTATCTTCACAAGCTCCTCAGAGTCGAATTCCGCCATGAGCCTTAACACCTCGGCCTTGTACGACGCGAGCTTTACCTCTTTTGCCTCGAACGCTTACGACACCTGGTTAACGACTAGTTGGGAATCGCTGTGGACACGGACCTTCTTTGCGCCGAGAGTTCTTGCCATCTTCAGTCCTGATACCATCGCTTCGTATTCTTCCACGTTGTTAGATGCTTGGAAACTGAAACGAACCGCATACCTTAAGTCGATGCCTTCGGGTGAGCGCATGACCACCCCTGCTCCGCTGCCCTGGGAGTTTGAGGCTCCGTCGACGAAAACTTCCCACCTTCCGTTGGATTCTTCTTCCGTAGCTGCTCGGGCAGTGCCCTCGGAAATGAAATCCGCGAGGGCTTGGGCTTTGATAGCGACACGAGGCCTGAACTCAATGTCGAATTCCCCGAGCTCTACGGCCCACTTGGCCAACCTCCCCGAGGACTCGGGTCGCTCGAAAACTTGTCGAATCAGCATGTCGGTGAGGACGACGACCTTGTGTGATTGGAAATACAGACGCAATCTTCGTGCGGCCATGACGAGAGTGTACCCGACCTTCTCGAGGTCAGGGTAGCGTCGCTCGGCTCCTCGCAGTGCCTTGCTTGTGTAGTACACCGGTAGGTGGGCTTGGTCTTCTTCTCGGACGAGCACTGAGCTGACGGAATAGCTTGTTGCGGACAGATACAATAGCAGCTCTTCCCCTTCCTTCGGCTTGCTCAACGTCGGTACGCTCGCCAAGTGCTCCTTCAGCTCGTCGAATGCCCTTTGGTAGTCCTTGGTCCATTCGAAGCGGCCCTTTCTCAGCACCTCAAAGAATGGTCGGCACCGCTCTGCTGACCTGGACATAAACCTGCTTAGAGCCGTTACCATGCCATTAAGTCTTTGTACCTCTTTAACTGTTCTCGAAGCCGTCATGCCGAGGATAGCTTGAACCTTGTCGGGGTTGACGTCAATGCCTCGTTGGGAGACGAGATACCCCAAGAATTTTCCTGCTCGGACGCCGAAGACGCACTTCTCCGGGTTCAGCTTCATCCTGTAGAGTTTCAACACTTCAAAAGCTTCGGCTAAGTCCCTGACGTGGTCCTCGGCTCGTCGGCTTTTCACCAACATGTCGTCGACGTATATTTCCATGGTCTTTCCGATTTGCTTCTCGAACATTTTGTTGACTAGCCTTTGGTACGTCGCTCCTGCATTTTTCAGTCCGAATGGCATACGAGTAAAACAATACAAACCTCTCTCGGTGGTGAAGGATGTCTTGTCCTCGTCTTCTGGGGCCATCCTTATTTGATGATAGCCTGAGTAGGCGTCAAGGAAGCTTAAGAGCTCGTGTCCGGCAGTTGAGTCGACCAGTTGGTTGATCCGAGGTAACGGGGAGCTGTCCTTCGGGCAGGCCTTGTTTAGGTTGGTGAAGTCAACACACATTCGCCACTTGCCATTTGCCTTTCGCACCAGGACGACGTTGGCGACCCAGTTTGGGTAAAATGAATTTCTAACAGTACCTGCATGCAAATATTTTGTCAATTGGCTTTCCACTACTTCTTGTCGTTCGGCCGACAAGGGCCTCTTCTTTTGCCGGATGGGCCGGGCCTCGGGGTCCACGTTTAAGTGGTGCTGGATAATGTTCGGGTCTATTCCTGGAAGGTCGTCGTCGGACCAAGCGAACACGTCTCCACTTTGGCCGAGGAATGTGGCGATATCATTTTCTAACTCTTTGAGTTCGGTCCCGATGATTAGAGGCCCGCTCTCGATCTTTATTTGTTTAGTTAGTTCTGCTGGCTCGTGTTTTGGGGTGTCATCGACAGTTGGCACGTACTCAGAAACAGCTGGTTCTTTTGCTTTGATCGAATTGACATAACACAGGCGCGCCTCGGCCTGACTCCCGACAACTTCCCCCACCCCGCTAGGAGTTGGAAACTTTAGCTTCTGGTGGTATGTTGACGGCACCCCCCTAAGCCTCCCGAGCAATCCGCGTCCGAAAATCGCGTTGTAGGCCGACTTCACTTTCACAATCAGGAAGTCGACCTCAACCGTTACATGCCTAGGACGGGTACCCAACGTCACTTTGAGCCTTATGGACCCCTCGGCGGTGACCGGCGTTCCGCTGAACCCGAAAAGAGGTGTGGCAATCGGTTTGAGCTCCGTGCTCAGGTTCGTCATCTTCAGGAAGCAGTCATAGAAGAGGACGTCAGGTGCTGCTCCGTTGTCGACGAGGATGCGGTGTACGGTGTATCCGTCGATGTTGGCATGGATGACGAGTGCGTCGTCGTGGGGGAAGCTTAGTCCAACTTCGTCTTCGGCGGAAAAGGTGATCATCTCCAGCTTTGGTGTCGACTGGCTCACACCGAGGACGACGGCCGATGCATGCACTTTTCTCTTCCTACCGTGTCGCCGCCACCTGCCGATCCGCCGGCGAGGACGAGGACGGCGCCTTTCCCCTCGCGTTCACGATCCCCTTCTGGTTCGCGATCCTTCGGTTTGCCGTCGACGACGTCCTTTCTGATTATCCCTCGGCGCAGCATCTCCGCTATTTCCATCTTCAGGCTCCTGCATTGATCCGTAAGGCGACCAAAACCTTTATGGTACTCACAGTATAGTTCGGCCCCTCGTCCTGATGGAGGCCTCGCGATGGGTTCTGGTCGCGTGAACTCCGGTAGCTTTTTGATGACGGGGAGGATTTCTGATGGCAGTCTCCCGAATCGGGGGAGATCCCTTACACGACGATATTCATCAGGTCGTCGGTCAGTCGTCCGTCGGCTCTCCGACTCTCGGCGCCTATCTCTGTGCATTTCCTCCCTCCTCGGCCTCTTTTCGCTCGACCCTGAGCTCGTATCCCCCTTCTCCAGAGGTCGCTTAAGTCGCCCGGCGGCTCCCAGGGTTGATTCCAGCCTGACGTACTTCTGCATCCGAGAGAGGAGGTCGGAGAGACTTACCGGCGGTTTTTTAGCGATTGATGCGACAAACGCCACGTCAGTGCACACCCTTGTGAGAATGTTGACGGCTGTTCTTAAGTCTAGGTCCACAACCTTCATTGCCTCGACCTGGAAGTGTTTAGCGTAGTCTCGAAACATCTCGTTTTCTTTCTGGGATACCAGCCACAGGTCGTCGGTGCACAACGAATGCTGCACCGTGTTGTAGAAGTGGTCGAGGAACCTCTGGGCCAGGTCCGAGAAGCAAGAGACTGATCGCGCGGGGAGCGCCTTGAACCATTGTAATGCTGCATCATCAAGAGTGGACATGAAAGCCCTGCATTTCAGAGCGTCAGTTACATTCATCATTTCCACCTGTCCTTGAAAATGGTCGAGGTGGTGGACCGGATTGGTTGTCCCATTGTAGCGTCGGAACTTCGGTAACTGGAACTTCGGTGGAACCAAGGCCGACGTGATTTCTTCTGTGAATGGCGAGGAGGTGAGGAGCGTCGCCACGGACGGGGCGCGGGTGCCGAGCTGTAGAGCTTCTATTTTCCTGTTCATCTCCCGCAGGTCGTCTTTCCACCGTGGGTCGAATGGGGATACGCTAATGGTGACGGGGGTGGATTCCGCCGTGAAGTGGTCGGCGAGGTCGGCCTTTGCCGCATTCCCGACGACTGCCACCAGCGTGACGGGGAGAACGTTGTCGACGTGGTTGACTACTGGCGCGGGAGTACTCACTATCGCCGGCGGTGTGTCGGCATGGCTTGCCGACAGTGCAGGAGGCGCACGTTGCTGGTTGGGAGCCTCCGCATCATCTTGATCGCCTCGGATTTGTCCTACCTGGCGAACCGAGCCTTCGCCTCGTGCAGGGTGCGCCTGTTAGTTTTGTTCCATCCTCATCAGGATTTGTTGAAGGTTTGTCAGTGTTTGCTCGACACGGTCGAGCCGCGACAAGGTTGTCGAATCTTGCTCCCCCGCCCCGGATGCTCCTCCAGCTACTTCTTCCGTGATATTAACAAGGTTGACCTCCTCCTCCGACGTGCGAGCTGCCGCCTTTCCCTTGGGTGCCATTGGGAGAAGCTTTTTGTATCGAATTCCCACAGACGCGCCAAATGTTGCTAGAAAAATCAGCAAGGATCGTCGGCCGGAGCCGAGCTGAGTGGGCCCCGAGGGATTGACGACGTCGCCTGGTCGTCGGTGAAGAGAGTCCGACCTGCAAAGACCCACCGAGACCCTCGGTGGTCGGGCACTCCGACGATCAAGTCAATGAGGGTTGTAAAGAGAGAGAATAGAGAGAGTTTTGTGCTATGAATAGCATACATTTTCCTTGAGGGTATCTGTGCCTTTTATAAGGGCTTGGTCCTTTGGATAGAAAAGGAAGGTGGAGGACGAGCCTCCGTGAGGCAAGGGCGCCATTCAGGGAATTCCGCCAACTGGGTTTTCGAGAATCCTACCTTGATGGTCACCTGCCCGAAGCGGATACGGGCCAGCTGGGGGATCGTGATCCACGGGACTCATCCGTCCCTTGGGCAAGTGTGAGCTGGCGCCAGCTGGGGATGCCCAGATATAGTGCACGCCCAGATATAGTGCTTGGTTGAATTGGTTCTCGGCAGTGATTGACTAACCTATGACGATGATGCCCGACAACTTAGTTGTCGACTCGTTGGTATGGCCGATCCGTGATCTCGTCGATCCAATTCGTCGGTTGACGACGACCGGCATCAATATATATATATATATATATATATATATATATATATATATATATATATATATAGTACTCTAGAAAATGATTGACACTAAATAACTATTGCCAGAGATGCACGTAAGGTAGTAATGCATAGGTAAGGGGTTTTATCCCCCTTTTATCACTGGTTTTATATCCATATGCAATTTGGTAACCGAGATAGGATAAACATAGGTGATAAACTTAAGCATGATAAAGAGGGGATAAAGGGGTGATAACTTATCCCTCCCATGGAGGGGGGATAAAAGTTATCCTTAAGGATAACTCATTAATTATTATTATTATATTTTTAAAAATTGTGTGTGTACATTTATGCACAGGTAAATGATGTCAAATTAGAGATAAAGGGGTGATAATTATACACATTGTGTCACATCACATCACATCATATCACATCACATTAAAAGTTATCTCCTACATAACTATCCCTCATTTAAAACATCTCAAACCCAAAAAAATACGATTAATTTATACCCGATTAATTTATATCCGATTTACTTATATCAATCCCCTTATCAAAGAGACCTAAGAGTCGAAATTAACGAGGACTACATCTGGGCCCTCTCAGGGTCTACATGGTTGCCGCCCTTACATATATTGCCGTGTACGAACTCACTACCCACAACAACAGTGGTATTACTATTACTATTATCACTGTTTCTTACTATTTGTTAACGTGAACAAAGACCGGAGACCCGACAGATGACGCACCACCTGATCTAGATCTTTTGCCCGTGGAAAGCGCGTCGGGTGGGGGCACGTCCTCATCCCACCAGCAAGCTAACAAAGAGCTACGTAAGTCGCCCTCAGGTCGTGTTGGTGCAATCCTCATCTCTCATTAATTTCTTGTAACCCGTAATTTAACCAGCTAGCTAGCCTGCACGAGCTGCTCGTTTTGACCGGCCAATCTCGTCGGCTACAACCCCCACAAGTGGGTGTCGCTCTTCTTCCCCACCGCCGCTGCTCATCCACACACTTGCATGTCATGCACTCGTCTCTCCACTTGCCTACCGGTTTAAATATTGCAGGAGATCTTCTATGGCCGTGATCCTTGCGTCCGGGTACCATTAACAGTACTCTCCGCTAGATAGAAAAATGAGATGCACAACTGCTAAACCATAGTATATATATACAGAAGATCTCGTCCACACTTGTTTATAAGTAGTTTAGATTGGGCCATGAGGTATCCTGGACGTACGTTCTTAATTTATATCGTCTCACCGATATAGAAGAAGCACAAGAGGCAGAAGGGAATCTCCCGACGGAGGCAGGTGTGCGACTCGCCGTCCGGGACTGATTTGAAAGACTGGGGGAGAGAGCAAGAATTAAAACACATCCGATGATCCTCTCCCGGAAGAATTGGGTTAGATGGATAAGAAAAGGCATGTGCAGCAAATCCCATCAGCCAGATCCTTGTCGATCGCCCGTTTCTTTATTATCTATCTTTCTTGCAACTTGGCACGGCAGCGCTGTTCATGGCACATGGCTCGTCTGCCGTCGGGGGAACTTAATACTGCCCACCTTCAATTGATCAGGATGTAATGGCAAAAGATGCGTCTTTCGTATCAGCTAGCTAGTTGTCCTCACCTTAATCTAATGTTTCCTCATTTACAAAACAAATTAATTAAGACCCACACACGAAGTTATATATACATGTATAAATTGTTTTTAGCACACCAAGAAAGAATGAAGTTTTGAAAACATGCTTTGAACCAAAGGAACTGCGAGATAATGCTTTTCAGCACGCACGGAGATTTTCTTCTATTTATATTAGAGTTCTTGGAAATGAATATATATATATATATATGCCTTTGGAAGAACTTACTAGGGATTGTCAAATATGGGTGGGAGATACATTATTGATTTAGACAAATTAATTACAAATCTCTATCAAATATTTGACTTATTTTTAATCTTTAATAAAGTTATAACTCATTACAGTAAATATTATCCTCTATTATAGTATATATTAAATCATGTTACAAAGAGAATCTCTCGTATTACAGTTAAGGACTATTAATTAATTTGTCTACTGATTTTAGATCACGTGGGATAATTAAAGCATGGGACAAGCAACACAACCCTTTTTGATGAATTTTAATTCAAGTGTCTCAATATATATGAGAATTGAGAAATACACATTATCCGTATGAATAAGTAATTAATTTTCTACCTATCAGCACACACACAGCCCATGTGTAAGTTCCGCCCATATGGAAGTGACACAGTCTACTACAGTCCTATCAAAAATTTACCCATTGAGAGTGGCTGTATGACCATCGGATTCAAATCTAAGAGTAGAGGATTGGAAACATATATAGAACAAGGTTTTTAAAACCCTGTTAGGTTTTAAGTTAGTTTTAAAAACCTTGTAGGAAGTGAGGGTAGGGGTGTAAATTTTGAATTTTATCAGTGATCTATTTGATCTTTTACCCATTTGTCCTTCGCTTAGCCTTTTTTAATAGAGATCTTTGTGTAACTATTCTAGTCAAGTTTATATGAACACATACTAGATTGTGGCATAGGAGAGGAGATGCCCATGCTCGTTACAATTTTTTCTCATTTGAGACTTTGTTCCTATCAAACCTTTAAGTATGTATATATACATATATGTATCTGTGTGTGTGTGTGTATGTACACATGTACCTACAAATGGCATAACCCCATGTTAGCATCTTTCTGAACCTTAATGGACTTGATGGACTTTCACTCTCTTCAAATTAATCTATATGCAGAAACTCAGATAACAAAAGGGGGCGTTGTCCTCTTGGATTGTGATGAGATAGATGATGGGAGGGAATATATGCAATTAAAATTCCCAGAGGAGCTGCCGTCGAACTGCGCCATTATGAGAAACAAAGATGACCGCCGTCTGCGAGCCGAGAGAGACAACTGGGAACCCCTATCCCCAACCGATGGTTAAAGTTAAGGATTTGGTGGAAGAGGGGCTTTTTTGCGAAAGGCAAGAGACGGCATAGTTCCTGAACTGAAAGACAAGAGCGACAGCGAGCGCGAGCGAGCGAGCGAGTCAGTGGGGGTCCAACGTTGAACAGACCCGACAACTCTCCCACTTGCCTTGAGGTGCAAGTGGATATCAAGCCAGCTTTGTGTTTTCGGCTTCATGAGCTGTCCGCATGGAGAGCAGCTACAGCAGGATGAAGCATTGTCCTCTTGCAAACTGAGATGCGGATATGAGAAATATTTATGGCACTTACAAAAATATAGTAATTATATTTTTCATAACTTTTTCTTAACCGATATATTAGTAGCGCATTATACTCATCTTAATAAAAAGGTATAGAAAGTACACTACTTATGTTTTTGCAAGTGCAAAAAGTACTTCGGTACATCCTATGCGCAGAGGCCCACCACCATATCCCCTATATAATAGTTGTTTCTTTTCCTCTTGTTCTTTGATATAGGCGTTGTAGCCTGCAAAGTGGCATTCCTTTTTATGTTTTGGCTCTAGAAGGAGATCAAGCTAATGGGGAGAGAAAAGAGGTGTTCCTGTCTGAAGGGGTGAGCGCTCTCCTACTCCCTTGTCAGATATTTGCTTAAAAAAAAAAAAACAAAAGAGGTGTTCCTGGCAGTTCCATGTATGGACGGCCCCTAAAATTTCCGGAGCCAAGTTATTTTGCCATCCCCACCACTACACCAGCTCCAGCTTCAAGTTGCGACCTTTCATGACAACCGCTACCAGGGACTGTTTTTAACTATGAAAAGAAAAAATGGCTGTGACAAGGCAAAAGGTTGGGCATACTTACTTGATTTGGCTTGTTAACATACCTACATCACCCCGGGGATATCGATTAGCTTCAGCAATACATCTCTCTCAACAACTTGGCGTAAAGATCCCACACACTGGTCATCCCTCTTTTACTTATAAGAAACAAAAAAGGTATAGAAGAGGAGCAAGACAAGTTGGGAAAAGAAACGCAGACAGAATAGATGCTCCAGTCATGGAAGAAAGGGAGCCCACAACCACAAGAGTATTCGTTCACAGCTCCACAAGAGGTCATTTTCCCGTACGCCGTCTTCTTCCCAAACATTGCTTATCGAGTTATCGCCTTTAAATTTATATGCCCATGAGACCAACGGACAAGAAGAAGAGCGAAAGAAAGGGAAGGGAAAAAAAATGGGATAAATATTAGAGGTCATAATAGGAGAAGAAGAGCCCAAGGCCCCAAGGGATCGTTGGGGAAAAAGGGGAAATGGAGAAAGAAACCCCACAAACAAAAAAGAAATTTGGAAGAAAAAAAAATAAGAAGAAAGAGCCACCTGCATAGCTCTCAAAAACAAATATATGAAAAAAAAAAGTGTAGTAGTAAATACTGATTGGGCACTGGGCAGTCGAGACCCGTCAGATCAGTAGGGAGCTAGCCAATCGGCGAGCTCGGCGCCGACGCGCCGCGCGGCCTCGGCGCGGTGCTCCTCGGACACCAGCGGCGCGCGGCACAGCGGGCAGCTCAGCTTACTCTGGTCGAACCAGCCGTCGAGGCACTCGCAGTGGAAGACGCGACGGCAGCACGAAAGCCGACGCACCCGGTCCCCCTCCCTCAGCCCGCATAGACACACGACGCAGTCCGGGTCGGCCACCCCGGCGCGAGGCCGGCGCGCCTCCCCGCCCTCGACGACGTCCTCGTGGCCGTAGGAGAAGGCGGGCTGGGCGCTGATCAGCTGCTCGGCGAGGAGGATGAGGCCGGCGAGGCCGGAGCCCACCGCGCTGGCGCTGGAGGAGCCGTCACCCTCTTGTGCGCTTTGGCGGTGGTCGTGGTGGAAGCCTAAGGAGTGGAGGAGGCATAAGAGAAAAGAGCGGAGGTAGGACACCCAGCCGGCGGCGGTGGCCACCAGGAGGATGGGTATGGAATCGTTGGAGACGTCGCTGAGGTGGCTCGACAACCCCATTCCCGACGGAACAGCCCCACCTCACCCTCCACTGCAAAGAGTAGGTAGCTCAGAGAGAGAAACTTGGGAAGGAGTGGAGGGGAGGGGCGTTTAATGGGGATGGAGGGGGAGGCTGCTGTGGGGCCCACCGCTAGCACCGACCAGGAGGAAGGAGCCGATGGGGTCCGTCCGAGGCGAGGGAGACGTGGTGGTGTGGTGCACCCCCCCCCCCCCCCCCTTTTTTTCTCTTCTTCCCGCCTAAGATGTTGCTCGTTGATGGCGGTGATGGGTGAATGAGACGACCATACGCATTTCTTTGTTTTTTTCTCTATCACCTTCTCTTCTTCTTCTCATAGTTTTGGGTCCTTGTTTAGTGGAGGGCGATGGCCTAATCAATGAGACAAAGTTATTAAGATAAGACTAGAAGTGTGGGTGATAAGCGTGGCCAGTATTGAATTGCTTAAATGAATGATCGGGGACTTTGATCCTTCTCTCTTCACCTAGTTGGACCACATCTAATCAACTATTCCTCAAAGAGTCCTCTTTTTTTTTCTGCCCTCCTCTTTTTTCTGCCCCCCCCCCCATCCCCTCCCTCTAATGTGGTGATGGGTTGTTAAAATCTGATCATGAGTTATGCATCACTGCTCACGTCCTTGTATGGAAAGGAATATGTCATTGTCCTTGCATAGCAATTAGCAAACCCCAGAGAACATTGATAGCTAGACTGGAGCTTTTGCAGGAAAGGAAAAAGGATGATTGCATTGCCGTGCTCAGAAAACAACGGACTATCATTGTCTGTTCTTGAATGTTTTCTGAGCATTACCTGTTCTTGAATACAACAAGTATTGCTGTACAGTTGTCCCTGCAGCGCCGTTCACGTACAGCTTCTCTTACAAGTCGCCTGACTATGGTGGTGGCAGACAAGCCGTCCTGTCAAAGAAATGGCACAGGCTAAGATCGTTCCAGGAAAATCCTATGGATGCTCAATTTAATCGATTGCAAAAACTAGCATGATGCAGTATAACATTACAGAAGACGATTTCTGAAACTTTCCAGTTTCTTCATATCCTTTCTCTGGTTGTTCAAGATGCAAGTTCACCGCATCTCACATGGTGCAATAGGATCTCGATGTCAAAAGTATGAAAAGCTGATCTCTATTTTCCATCTTGATTGGTGTTTTTGGAAGAGAGAAAAACCATGTACGAGCATACCTGCAAGTGTTTATGAACAAAATCTACCGCATCACTCGGTCCAAATACCTGCGTGTACACAATGGTTAGACTAATGAATCTGCTCTTGATGATCAAATAGTAGGTTAACCTGATTATAGTTAAATGCATCAGGAAGTAAAGTAAATACCTCCCACAAGCCATCACAACCAAGAATGATGAACTTCTCTCTTCCTGTGAGATCAAAGGAATGAACCTCTGGAGTTGCAATTACCCCCACCTGCAAGGATACTACCCAGTCACAAAAGGTTCTTTCCTTATTAGGCTCCATCTGGAGTATATAACCATGCATCAGTTAAAATGTCTCACCATACAACCTCCTTCCAATGAATTGTCCCAGCATTGATACCATAGATCAATCTAAGTCTATAATTATGACTATTCCAAAATATGGCATACCTATGGATTGTTTGCAAACAAATAAAACAAAAATAGGACTGCAACTCACTGGGAGATGATAGAAACTGCATATCACAATTAGGTAGACAAAACAGTCTAGAAGCACCCTAGGACATAGGGCAATTTATAACCAACAAAAAATAACATATTAAGAAAAAAGGAAGAACATCCAGAGGAAATAAAGGGAAACTAGATAAAGAAAAGGAGTATACAGGTTCAGCCCAACATCGAGGCCTATCCTTTTTTCCTATGAAAGCAGACCAGTTTCCACAGGGAAGTCTGAAAAATCAGAAGGGAAAGGAAGAGTAAGTCCGATGAAGTGTGTTCATGGGCCGTATTCATTTGAGGGTACAGAGGGCAGGGAAGATAAGCATTGCAAGGTTGAGAATCTAGAAGACAATTCAACCGTCTCACAGTGTGGAGCAGGACCGTCTGCTGACATTTGGGAATTCCTCAACCATATTCCTGCATGCAAAAATTTCAAAAATAACACATGACTGCGCCAAATGGAGCCCTGCAAGTTACATTTCCATCCCATGTTTCTCCAGCAACATAAGCTTCCTGTTGGTATTGTGTTGAAAATTTCAGGCCGCAGGCACAAAGAAGGAAGACGAGAAGAAACAAAGCAGAAAAGCCCATAAAAAGAGGCTGCAATCTGGGAAAACAGGCTCAAACCCCATCAGCCCCTTTTCTTCTATAAATCACTGAGGCAACTGCCTAAACATTAACAGATGCAAATACCCCTGGTTTAAGTATCCAACCAGGGCGCACACTAACAACAGACATGTATTAACTAAATAAAATGGAGAAGAGCAAACTACCATGGGCCTTCTCTATACTCTCTCAACCTGAGCATAGAACCCAGTTCACTAGCAAAGACCCCATTACCTTATTCATTGCTGCTCACACTAGCCTGTTTTACTTTGAGTACATTGCTGGCCACTGCAGGGTGATCATTAGAACCCTGTTCAGTAGCTGCTTGGACAGGAGTAAACATCACCTCTCATCTATTCTTTTTAATCAGTACTCTTTGACAAACTGCATCTAAGGAGGGAATAGGAACTTCATGCAGGATTTGCCCCCATAACCGCTCCACTCTAGATCCAAACCTCCAAGAAATTACAAAACTCCACCCATCTGGATGAACTTGAAAGACTTTTATGATCTGTGGGTTATCTCAGTCATCAGTATCAAAGTAATACAGTTCATCCCACAAGGTTTTTAAGGTAGTGAAGTAACTGAAAGAGTTTCTGATGGGGAGCGAGAAGCTGAACCAACGGTTTGGACCATTTGGAAACTTTTTTTTTTTTTTTCTGTAATTTTGGGTGCAATTTTCGCACTATTTTTAAGTCCAAGGGTAAAGTAGTTCAAAAAGAGTCAAATTAGAGTCCATTTAACTTTTATTGTGTAATTTTGCATTTATTTATTTGAGTCCAGTCTTATTTGTGTAGGAGTCTGTATTTTTCTTTCTTTAGGTTTCTAATATGATAAGTCTTATTAGGGAAAGAAGTCTATCTTCAATTTGAAGTCCATTAGGATTGGGAATAGCCCAAACCTATATAAACACATGTTTGGCTCTATTTTGAGTTAGTTGATTATTGATGAATTGAAGGAAAGAAAAGTTTGGCAAATGTTCTCTACGATGGAGAAGATTGGAGCTTTGAGAAGAAGTCCCACCCCAAGGTGGTCCCTGTGAAGAAGAGGGCGCAAAACCTACACCCCCACCTTCTACCCCTCCCCGGTGAGACTCCAGTTATCCCTCCACCTTCTTCCCCTCGTCCTCTGCCGTCCCACATCAATTTTGGAATCAGAGCAACCCTCAGTCCGACCCCCCCCCCCTACCTCGCCTTCCTCCTTTCCTTTCTCGCGGTCGCCGCGAAACTTCTGCTTCCTCCTTTCCCCTCCCCCCCCCCCCCATCGCAACGGCTTCCTCACCTCGCCGAAAGCCCCCTCCCTCACGACTCCACCCTCCCCCCCTTGCGCAGACCACCCCCCCCTCCCCTGCGCAGAGCCCCGCAACCCCACCCCCCCCTCTTCCTGTCTCTCCCTCTTTCGTCTCCCCACTCTCTCTCTCTCGGCACCAGCAAAAGTAGAGGAAGGAGAGGAGGGAGGAGCCGCAGTCTGCCGCCGCCTCCACTATCGCCGGCGTGGGACACGCCGCCGCCATCTCAGTCGCCGGAACTGTCATCCGCCGTCGCCAGCTCCGCCACCCGCCTTGGCCCTGTCGTCGCCTTCTTCTCCTATCTTGCTCTTCCTGTGCGAGGGTTAGGAGGAAAGAGGTGGAACGAGGAAGAGGAAGGGCCCGAGCCCTTTAAAGCAGTCAACAAATCGGGTTTGACCCGATTTTGGCCAGACTTGGTCAACTACAGTGCACAGCGGTGCACTTAGATTGCTATTGCACCGCCAGCATAGGGGCTTCATTCATGCTCCGATTCACGTGTCGTTTGCGCCGTTGTGATCGTCTCAACGAATCCCAATCAATCAATGACCCGCACCTTGTAGCAGTCTGTCCGGCTCCACACTATTGGTCTCAGTTTGGGTAATTTCTTACACATGTGCCACATGAATTTTAACTTTCTCGTCCGTTTACCAAATGAGAAGCCGACAAAAATAGTACTCGATGAGAAGCATCAAGACAATTATATTTCACAAGCTATTGTTAATATCTTATTACAAACTGGTGAGATTATTGTTGATGGTGATCGAGCTTTTGTCGAGTTTCATAGGCAATTTTTAGGTAGAACTCAGATGCAGTTAATTATTTTGATGGAGCATGGTGCACTATTGATCCCTCAAGATCTTACATTACTTTGGGAAAAGAGTGGTTGGAAGAGCGACATGTTGCTATCGACTCAAACCAGTCTATATGCATTATCCAGCCACCGCATTTTAGGTAAATTTTGTTTTCCCAAGTATATTTTTATTGTTGCAAAGCCAGTGCTTCCAGAGAAGATCGTGATTGATGAAAAGCCATTGGAGTTGGTAACTATTATTGATTGTGTATATGTGAAGACTGTTTTTGTTGATGCTTGAGATCAAGACTTGTTCGTCGAGTCTGGACTTCATTTGATATGTGATGATGTGTTTGAGATAAGCCCATTATTGACAATTGACAGTGATCCGCGAGATTTTACTAGAGATCAGTACATCTATGATCTTATATGGTGTGATGTTGACGAATATTTTCTATGCAGACTGCAAGTTTTCAAAAGGCATATTGGTTTGGATATCCATACGGCGACTTTATTAGTGCACGACTTTGTTATTCCCATGCCTCTTGTATGGATATTGAGACACTTCAAAACTTGAGAATGAGTTTTCTCGAACCAGGGGAGAATGATGTGGAGCGAGAAGCTGAAGTAATGATTTGGACCATTTGGAGCCCGTTAGGAGATTATTTTTATTTTTCTGTAATTTTGGGTGCAATTTTCGCACTATTTTAAGTCCAAAGGTAAAGTAGTCCAAAAGAGTCAAATTAGACTCCATTTAGCTTTTGTTGTGTAATGTTTGCATTTATTTATTTGAGTCCAGTCTTATTTGGGTAGGAGTCTGTATTTTTCTTTCTTTAGATTTCTAATATGATAAGTCTTATTAGGGATAGAAGTCTATCTTCAATTTGAAGTCCATTAGGATTGGGAATAGCACAAACCTATATAAACAATGTTTGGCTCTATTTTGAGTTAGTTGATTATTGATGAATTGAAGGAAAGAAACGTTTGGCAACTATTCTCTGCGATGGAGAAGATTGAAGCTTTGAGAAGAAGCCTCACCCCAAGGTGGTTCCTGTGAAGGGGAGGGCGCGAAGCCTACACCCCCACCTTCTACCACTCTCCGATGAGACTCCAGTTATCCCTCCACCTTCTTCCCTCGTCCTCCACTGTCCCGCATTAGTTTCCTGCTTTGCTACATAAATAGAATTCTTGAGTTGATAAACCCAAATAGCTTATTCTTCTCTCCATACATTTTTCCGAGAAATCCAACATCTCTCTCCTTGTCTCCTTCCACATGATTAGCTTTCTTTAAGAATCTTCAACAAAGTTAAGAAACCAAGTGATCGCATTATTTTAGTCTTCAACCAAGTAATTGAATTTATGACTGTTAATGTTTGGTTTTTTAATTTTTATATTGATGTAACCAGATTTTCTCTTCCCTACAACAAGGGCGGCAGGATCGGATCAGGGGCCTGAATCAGCTTGGGTCGATCCCGATCCGGATCGAGATCAGATTGGCTATCCGGCTGATCCTCGAGAAGTCTGGCCGATCTAGGATCGGCTAGATTAAAAAAAATAGATTTATTTGAAAAAATCAGAAAAAAAAAATCAGGAAAAAATCAGAAAAATCAAAAGAAAAAAATAAGGAAAAAATGTCTTCAATATTTACATGTTTAATGTACATATACTAATGTATAACCATAATTAGAATGTATATCAATCATATATTAATGTGTTTGTGTGTGTTAATGTACAAATAATCATGTATTAATTAAATATAATAACAATATGCACATACATATACATATATTAATGTATAAACACAATTAATATGTATATCAATCATACAATTAGATATTAATGTGCATATATTTATGTATAAATATAATTAGTATGTATATCGATCATATATTAATATGTGTGTGTGAACATACAATCATATATTAATGTAAATATAATAGCAACATGCACATATGTATAGTTAATGTACAAATATTAATGTATAAACATAATTAATATGTATCAATCATATATTAATGTGTTTGTGTGTGTTAATGTCCATAGAATCATATACTAAATTATTAATGTAAATATAATAACAATATGCACATATATACATATCATATTGATGTATAAACATGTATATCAATCATATAGTGATGTGTGTGTGCTAATGTACATACAATCATATACTAATGTAAATATAATAACAAACACATGTATATTTAATGCATATAGGTAATGCATGTATGTATACAAAAAAAATGTAAATTAATGTACATTTAATACAAGTATTAATTAATATATAATTAAAAAAAAAATTGTATGGCAGAATCGGCCTGGAATGGGCCGATTCTGCCCAATTCCACCCGAGTCGGCCATGATTTTGACTAGGATCGGCTGATTCTGCCTTCAATGCCCTCCAATGTACATCTTGGCAGATGTTGACCACTCAACATAGTTGTTTTTGTTCAGCTTACCAAATTGATTGTAGACCATGACTAGACACCTTACTCTTAACTTTAGAAACCCCCCCCCCCCCCGTGTCTTTCAGCAAATTATTAGATGTAGAAAAGGATGTATGGTACCCATGAGAACCTCCCCCTCTCCAGATACTCCTATTATTATCATCATCATCATCAGAGCTTTGTCCCATTATTTGGGGTCAGCTACATGAATCCTTTTATACCAAAGATTTCTATCGAGTGCAATATTCATGTTTAAACCCAAGAAGTTAAAGTCCTTCCTAATAACATTGCACTATCTCACTTTAACCTTCCCTAACTCTTTTATTGGCATCCACTAAGATTTGATCATATCTTTTAACCAAGGCCGAGTTAGGGCAACAGTGCACACGTTCAAACCATTTTAGTCTATTTTCTCTCATTTTCCTATCAATTGGAGCTACCCACAAGTCCTCACAAAAGCGCGCATTCTTAATTTTATCTTTCTTAGTCTTATCAGGCATCTATCTCAGAATCCTTACCTCTGCTACACACATTTTGTTAATATGTTTCTTTCGCACTACCTAACACTAGGTACCATATAACAAAACAAGCCTTATAGCTATTCTATAAAACTTCTCTTTAAGTTTCACGATTATACAACGATCGCAAAAGACTCCTGATACACTTCTTCATTTTAACTAGTCTGCTGTTGAAACGTGGAATTTCTTCTTTAAAAAAAAATAAAAATAAAAGGGCCCCACCGAGAGGCTTTGAATATTTTTATTATTTTTCTCGCTGCGGGCGTGCCAGACTGTTTACAGGAAACAGACAAAGAGATTTATTTTATGAGGGGTACCGGGTAAAGACCCGGAACCCTCGAATATTTCATTTTATTTTTTCCGCGCGCGCTCGTATTTTTAGGGCGATTGGAGTGGTCGTGTACTGGACCGTTCCCCACCGACCGAAGTCGGTGTTTCATTTACATCGAGTAAAGACTCGAATACCTTCGATGCGATATATTTGTTAAAAGACCTTATGCCGAAACTTAAAGAAAATAGACGACAAGTAAATTTCCACAAGTATATTTGAATGCAATCTTGACATTTACATTTACGCTTTTAATGGGGTGTATGTACCTCCATTAGGCGTTTATATAGTATATCATTTGCATTTACGCTCGCAACGGGGTGTATGTGCCTCCATTGGGCGTTTACACAACATAGTACTTGTACTCATGTCCTCAATGGGGTGTTTGTGCCTCCATTGGACATTTACACAAAGTGTCATTTACATTCACGCTCGCAACGGGGTGTATGTGCCTCCGTTGGGCATTTACAAACATGTCATTTCATTTGTGTCGACGACAGGGTGTTTGTGCCTCCGTCGGACAACATGCCTCTACGTGTGTCTTTTTATAACACCGGAGGACTTATGCGCAAAATACCGGGCGCGGGCCTTATGTAATGACCTGCGGAATGACCGGCACGACGGCCCTCCCGCGACGCTTCACACGAGCGAAGCACCAACAGAGGACGACCCTGTTGACACGGGGGGGGGGGAAGATGAGAGGGGATTTCCGCCCTCCTATTTCTTTCACACTCGGTTTTGTTTATTCGTTTTATTTGGTGTATGTATTCATTTATTTCCAATGTTTTATATTTTGATATTTGTGGGGCGTGCCAGCCTGTCTAACAGACAGAAAAAGAGTCCGCGCAATGCGGAAGAAGAGTTTTGGTGTCCGGGGAATGGACGAGTATGGTGTCCGTGGAACGGACGGGTATGGTGTCTGAGGAACGGACGGGTTGTGTCCGCGAACGGACGGGTGTGTCCGCGAACGGACGGGTGCGCCGTTTTTTATCTGAACTTCTTGAGTCCCATGTCTATTCTCATCAGGTGATTAGGGTAGCATGTGCTGGACCTCTGTCTCCATCGACCGGAATCGATGTTACATTTACATCGAGTTAGGACACTTGGTATTATTTGATACCAGTCTAAACCCGAATACCATTTCATAGTGAAGAACGAGAAAAATACGTATGTTCTTTGAAAATCCTGATCATGACATGTTTTTGTTTCTTTTGATTGTTTTGAAATGCTTTTGTTTTGGATATTTTATTTTTTGAAATGACTGCCTTTTTGGGAGTCCAAAGTCTGATTTCTTTTGAAAAGGGGAGCGGGTATATACCCGTGGACCGATTTGAGGTTTTTTCTCTCCTTTTTGCAAAAGGTTGATTATGGATTTTTATTTGGGAAAACATGAGGATTATTATTGAACGGGTATATACCCGTGGATTTTGATTCTGAACTTGGGGGTGTTATATCCCAGAGCAACACTTCCGTATTAGAAGGGTGATTGTGCAAATTTTTATATGAGGTTCTTTTACAATGCCATTTCTGAACAGAGTCCGAGTTTGAGGTAGAGTTTCTTTTCTCCTCATTTCGTACTTGTGCGGGTACAATTTCCGGAGATCATATGGATGTATCTCCACGGAAGTCCTTGTCATATTTGTGATTTTTGTCCGAAGTCCATTTCCACGTGTATGGTTCTCGTGGAGATGCATATGTGCTCCCATTTGGAGTATCTGAGCACGGTTCCTGTCTTATTTCCCTTTTTCTTTGGATGTGTGTATATTATCACAATCCCTTTTTTTTTTAATATATGAGTATATCTTGACAAGTCCTTGTTTAGGCAGAGTGTCCTTGTAATGGCATGTTTATATGGGCGTATGCTTATGTCCATATGTTCTCAGGAGAAGCTTTGCCCGGAGGGATTTTACCTTGAAGAGGTATATGTGTATAAACACAAATTTGCACGTTGTGAATATATTCTCAAACGGTACCTCCATTTGAGCAGAGTATCCGATAAGAAGGAGCCCCCGTATGAACGGAGTCCTTTTTGAGGAACATATACACAATGAAGCATGTTTGTGATTATATAGATATGTTCTCGGGCAGAGTCTCTATTTGGGCAGAGATTCCACTAAGAAACACATTTACATAAACATAGAGTTCGTGATTATACGAATATGGACTCAGAAGGAACTTTGTCCGGGCAAGATTCCTCCTAAGAGACATATGCGTATAGCACAAATTTGTAATTTTATGGATATATTCTTAGGGGAGTCTCCATTTGGGCAGAGTTTCCCCTAAGGAACATATACATAGGAACATAAATTTGTGGATATACGAATATGTTCTTGGACAGAACCTCCGCTTGGGCAGAGTTTCCTCTAAGAAACATATACATATAACACGAGTTTGTGTTTACATGGATACGTCCCCTGAGAGAGATTTTTTGCCTGGGCGAGATTCTCCTTAAGGAACATATTTGTATAATTACAAATTTGTGATCTTTATATATGTGTTCATGGACGGAATCTCCACTTGGGCAGAGTTTCGTCTTAAGAACATATATATAAGAACACAAATTTGTGAATATACGAATATGTCCTTGGGCAGAACCTCCGCTTGGGCAGAGTCTCCTCAAGAAAACATATACATATAAGCACAAAATCCACCATCCCAGAGACTTGCTCGATGGGCGGGGAGAACATGGGTATTTAAATACCATGTGTCCATAGAGACTCGCTCGATATGGACGGCATTTAAACCCCGGGAATATCACCCCACAGAGACTTGCTCGATGTGGGGGATGGAGATTAAGGGAATGCTGATGACGATTATGCCGACCGCTCTCCTCTCCGCGCCTGGCCTATCGGGCTAAAGAAGGGGACTTGTACCTTCACACACCGAACAGGAGGGATTTGAGAATGAGAGAGGGAATGAGCAAATGCTCTTTTCTATTTTTCTGGGATTTTTCCAACAGGACTTTGCCGGGGCAAATGGAAACCCAACAGGGCTTCGCCAGAGCAAGTGGAAGACTCCCCTTTTCCTTTGGAATAGGGGGGGTATTTATAGGGGTTCGGCCCCTTACATGCGTGGGAGAGGAGAGAGAAGGAGCCCCAACCGATGGTGACCTCATGATGAGGTCACCATCGGTTAGGGCCAACCGATGGTGACCTCATCATGAGGTCACCATCGGTTAGATCCGGGAAATCCCCCCTTAAGCGATGGTGACCTCATCATGAGGTCACCATCGGTTAGGGGGGTTAACCGATGGTGACCTCATGCTTAGGTCACCATCGATTAGCCCCTAACCGATGGTGACCTCATGTTGAGGTCACCATCGATTAGCCCCTTAACCGATGGTGACCTCATGTTGAGGTCACCATCGGTTAGGGGCTACCTAACCGATGGAGAGAGAGAGGGAGAGGGGGGGTTTTGTCTATAAATACCCCCCCTACACCCTCATTTACAAGGCCATCTTGCCCAGGTGCTGGAGTTTTTCTTTCTGTCTCGGAGTTCTGCCCGACTTCTCGGAGTTCTGCCCGATCGGAGGGTGCCTTTGCAAGCCTCGGAGTTCTTCCTCGAGCTTGTTCTTTGTACTTGTTCTTTGTATTCGGTCTATAGACCTTGTGCTGCCGGAGGTGCTGCTGGAGTCCGTTCCGTTTCCTTGGTGCTTCGCCCTAACTTCTCGGAGTTCTGCCCGATCAGAGGGTGCCTTTGCAAGCCTCGGAGTTCTTCCTCGAGCTTGTTCTTTGTACTTGTCCTTCGTACTCGGTCTATAGACCTTGTGCTGCCGGATTTTTCTGTGCTTCATACTTTGGACGGAGACATGTTCTCCTTGTACTTTCACTTTAATCGGGACTCCGGGCGCCATTTTAAGGGCCGGAACTCCCCTGCTGAATTTTGGGGAAGGATCCCACTGAATAAATTTGTAACTTAAATAACCTTGTGGGTCATTTTAAATCACAACTTATCTGGCCTCTGAGCAGGCTATTGATAATCATATTGTAAGAAGGTCCGTTGATAACCATATTTAATCTTCACGGCTCAACGACCCCTTTCATCATGTCCATGACTTGAACGATTGTCCGCCAAGAATAGGCTTCAACTAGCCAAGTCGCTGGACCATCATCTGATGAATTCTATAATTCCTGCTAAAGTAAACGTGTCACATTTTTACCTTTCAACAGACCCCCACGCTCAGGAAACTCGAGCACAAGAGCCGGCAACTTCTCTCAGCTATCGGGAGGCTTTTCTCCTTCAAGAATGCGCGCTTCAAATGGGGACGCTACCCCCCTATTTATAGGGGTTCAGGACGCGTGGCCCGGCAGGGGTTCCGTCCCGGCGGGGGTGCGAGCACACAGGCGCCGAGACATCCAGAGGTGGGCCCCGCATGGGCAAAGGCCTGCCAGGCCGAATCTGGCCCGACGAGGGTCTCCCCTGCTGAACCGGCGAGGGTGCGCCCCCTACGCAAGCCGGCGGGGGTGCGCCCCTGCGCGAATCGACGGGGGTGGGCCCCGCGCGGACCGCGGGGGTGCACCCCGCGCAGACCGGCGGGGTGCACCCCGCCTGAACCGGCGGGGTGCGCCCTGACCGGCGCCTGGCCCACCTATAAAAGGGTGGGCCTCCCCATCCCTTTGGCCATTTCCCACGGTTTTCTCACGGGAGAGCTCTGGGGATTTCCGAAGTTCGTTTGTTTGTTGACGGTCGTACCACGCACGTGCACACGCGCATCCGATGTGCGTTTTCGCTCGTCCCACGTGCGTTTGCTCCCGTTTTCTGAGGGCACGTGCATTTAGCCTTCCCGGATCTATCGGAGTCATGCGCGACCTCGAACACAAGCCCGAACATCGAGTTTTGCTCATCCCAGGTGTAACTTCGCGCATTTTTCGGATCCTCGTGGATCGTGTGTTTAGCGTTTGTGGTGGCCAATGTGAGGCCAATGTGGCTTATATGTCGTGTGTGTGTGTGTTTCTGGGGCTTACTGGCCGACGTTTTGGGCCTACAGTACCCTAGATTGCTCAGTCTGTCATCGCGACAGGAAGGTCTGTCGCGTTCCTAACGCAACAGAGGTGGTCGTCGCGTTCCTGTGGCTGCCTTGGTGCGTTGAGCGTTTGCATGTGCGCCACGTGTAGCGCCCAGGCAGCGGGCGTTGGAAGGCGACGCTCAGGTCCGTCACGACCTGGTCGCGACGCCGCGATCCGTCGCGTTCCGAACTGCAGCAGGTTTTAAATTACCCCAGCCAAGCAGAACGCACAAGGGTTCTGCTCGGCTAGGGGGAGGAGATTCTCTGGCGATTTCGCGTGGGAATCGGCGGGTTCGCGTGTTCTCGCTGCGGGGAGTCCGAGAGAAGCAGGGGAAACGCCGTAAGATCGCCGCACAGTGTGTTCTTCGCGAAGGTAGGTGAACTCTTCCTGTTTTCAGGTGTAAATCGCATGGGATTGGGTTCTAATCAGTTTAATGCGTTTCTAACAATAGATACCATGCTTAGGTATTCACAAAAGCATGAAAACGAAGAATTAAGGGTGGTTTATATTGTGGGAATGGGTTTTCATGGAGAGAGCCCGGATTAGGGTTCCCGCCTGCTAAGGCGACGGGCCCCTATGTCGTGTCCTGAACGCGACACAGCGATGTGTCGCGTTAAGGATCAAGAGGCGACATGTATGTAAGTCGCGTTCTGGATCTAAAGGCGACGTGTCGTGGCGACGCCTTCTGAAGGCGACCCAATGGGCTGTCGCGACTTGGCTCGAGAGGCCCTGTTTGTGCATGGTTTACGCATGTGACTATCCGATTATCGTTATCGGTATGCTTAGTGTTAGTGAGCAGTGTATTGGCACTTGTGGCGCTCTGGGAAGCGCGTGGTTTTCGAGGCTAGCTCACAGGTTACGTAGCTAGCTAGTAGTTTGCCTGTGGACATAGTGTTCACACGAGGTAGGCGGTGTTCACGTGTTGTGGACCGTCAGTATACGAGGTTTACGTGAGGTTTCACGTGGTTTGTGCGGTGCGCACGTGGTTTCTGTGTGCGTGTCAGGTAGTAGACGCCTACCATGGTTACCTCTCCAGTTGGGTGCCCCAGGTTCTCTGTGAGCCAGCTGTTAGCTCGGGCTTTGTCCCGGTACTTGTGCTGTACCGTCGAGGTCTGTGTCGTCTGACTTGGACACCCTCACTCCTTAGTTTGAGTTGTACGTCCGGCTGAGGGAAAGACAACAGTGGGACAGTGACTCTTGAGTTTGTTTTTAGTCACTTGTAGCGCGCTCTTAGTTGGGGGTACAGACACCAGTTGTCGACACTGGTCCCCGACTAGTCCTTTTCCAGTGCCTCACTCTAGCGAGCCCAGGCCAGAGTCTCTAGAGTGCCAGGCATGGGCCTGCGACCGTGTGGTCTGCAGGTGGTGGTGTTTAGTTGGTCTCCACAGTTGCTTGTCTTTTTCACGTGGAGCGACAGCTGGACCTTTCGTCTGTGGCTGCGAGACTAAGAGGTAGACCTGTGTTAGTTTGTCCAAGTCTGTTGCTGGTGTCGCGAACCAGTCTACGTAGCTCGAGTGTGGCGGTCTCTACCGTAGCTCGTACACGTGTTGGAGTTTTGCTGTATATTTATTACAGCTGTTTTACACAGTCGGCTAGTGGTAAGTTTGTTTATAGCTTTAATATCCTGTTTAGTTGTGCTATAAATTGCTAGCTTAGTTTACTACTTTCGATACTTGTGTTTGGTTGCTCGGTGTTGGGGCAGTTCCCTACTGAGCCAGTGACTAGCGAGCTCACCCCTACTCCCCATAGGCGAGGGCAAGGAGGAGGTTTCTCTACCGTCGTCCAGTTCGGAGCCGCGACGTAGCGGTGTTGGCCCAGCGCCTCCAGCAGTGTAGCTTTTCTTTCTTCAGTTACACCTGTTATACCTCGGGGTATGCCTCAGGCTTATGTACTTTCCTTTATTTCTTTTGAAGTTGGCTATGTAAAACCTTGTATATTATAAATGCAATGGTGTGTTCCTTTGTGTTTTCACGGACTAGTGTGTGGTATCTCTTGCGAGGCTTCGGCCGTTCGCGGGAGACGAACTCGGGTCAAGCACGTTACCGGTTTAAAAGGCTTGGACGAGGCGTTCCGTCACACCGGGCGTCGGTTCTGCCCCAACGAGGTTCGAATGCCGCATCTTGGACGTATCATCTGGATCGCTCCAGACGGAGGCGTGGACTCGAACCCGTTTATCTCGTGCGCTCGAGTGGGAAGACCGGGGTTTATTCCCGGTCTTTTCCGGGCAAATTTATCGCCCAGAGCTTGTTTAAACCCCGATATTTTTCGGGTTCAACACCTGCCTTAATCATTTATGCAACATCATCATAAATATCCTCATTTTCTTAGATGATAAACCCTAAGTATCGAAAGCTACTATCTTAAATGTTTTGGCCATCAATTAGAATCATATCTTCTTATAACACCCTCTCATTACTATAATTACAATGCATAAGCTCTAATTTACTCCTACTATTTTATAAGTTTTAGACTCCCAAGCATTCCTCCAACTTTCTAACCTATTGACTTCAATAAAATACTAACTACTTCCAACCATAAGCAAAATTGTATCTACAACAAATAACAAGAGAAAGGGAGGAAGGATGAGTGGCTTGTGGAGAACTACTTGAGAAGTCTTTGAAGGAAGCATCTACTAGCTGCAGAGGGTGTGACCTCTCTAGAACCACCAGGAAATATCTACGGAGGTAATCACAGCATCTGCCTTGAGTGGAAGAGAAGGAAGAAGAAAGAACCCAGCCGACCAATGGAGAAGGAGAAACCTTTGCATCGGGTGGTTATTGCAAAAGGAATTCTAGATTGCTATAGAGGGTCTAGTATGATAGCCAATCCAACCTTATAAGGTATTGTCCGCTTTGGACAAAGCCCGCATGGTTTTGTACCTAAAAAGTGCCTCACAAGTTGTGAATCACAACGTCACATATATAATTCAATAACATTCTCCCATTTTCGGTATGAGGTAATTTAGTTTATTCCTACTCCACCCCTGTGATATTTTTTTTAACATTTTAAAATTTTTTAAATTTTAACTTTGGATTTGATTTATTTGGGTTTTTTATTTTATGGACATGGTCTTATTTAGTTCATTGACCTCCCCCCCTAACTGCGTTAGTGTTAATTATATCAGCACAAAGGCTGAATACCCTTGATTAACCATCAGACACACCCTTAGAAACAAGAGAATAAGACTCACATTTGAATGAAGTGAATTGCACATGAAAGAGAACATGGTTGCAAACATGCGATTTATTTTTTTAGAACTTTTTGATATTTATTTCATATTTATTGATTTTCAAATGTCTTTTTCTCATTTTTTTGTATTTTAGGATTATTATTTCATTTATTTATCCATTTCGTTATTTTTTATTTACATTATGATTATGTGAACATTTTCATTTATTTATTTAATTTAAAAGGTGTTTAACTTAAGGGGATTAAAATTGATGTGAAACATGGCTTGTTTGTGATTTTATGTTATTGAAAATTAAAGAATAATGTTTGGAGAATATTTCGTTAACGTTGGTCGAAAACTGGTTGATTTTGATTAAGAAATTACGTAGTGCTACGTTTTAAATAAGTGTGACATTACATGAAATAAATCATATAACGCGTCGTTGGATAATTAACAAAAAAAGCCCAATGGCCCAATAAATCACCCAAGATAATTCGTCAATTGTTGGCCCATAACCACAAAATATCTTGCTTATTGTGTGACAGTACAAGTCCGACCCAATAGGAGTACTAGGCAATAAGAAAATTGGCCCAATAAGAAGAAGTCCAATGGCCCTTGCTTTGAACTTGAGAAAATCGGATCGTGTCTTGACGATATTCTTTAGGGCTGCCTTGCAGACCCTTTCCCAGACCGTCTTGCAGTCTTTTCCCAGAGCCTTGCTCTGATTTTCAAAACTCCAAATTCCTGCCTTTAGCCTGGGGCGCCCCCTCCTTTTATAGTGGCTGGGCAAAGACGCCCGGCCGAAAGGTTTCGCGCTCTCCCCGGAGCTCCGTACAGTTTCGGGGGGTTTGTGCAAATTTCCCATTGGTTATTCAACTTAACCCCTATATTTTCTGTCTTTTCATATTTCTCTTTCCTGTTTGACCGGCTCTTCTGGTTCACCCTGCACGAGCAGAGCAGGGAGGAGAGGCGACGGCGCACACCTCCTCCCCCCCTGGCGATCAGCAACAGCGCGGCGGCGGGAGCAGGGCAGCGGCGGCGAGGGAGGGCTGCGGCGCGAAGGCAGGGCGGCGGCGGCGGCGAAGGAGCAGGGCCGCCGCTGTAGACGCAGCGGCTGGGGCTTGCGGCGGTGAAGGGAGGCCAGCGGCGGTCTTGAGCGGCGGCGGTGCGGGCGAGCAGGGGCGGCAGCGTGAGGCGGCGGCGCCGGTGAGGTAGGAGGCAGCGGCCGGGCCAGGCGGCAGCACGTGGGCGAGCCAGTGAGCGGCGGCGGGGTGGCCCCTTCCAGCGGCGGCCTCCCCTGTCAGCGGCAAGTGGGAAGTCACTGGGCTTTCCCCCCCTCTGTAGCCTCTTCCTTTCCCCCTGCAGCGGGAAGAACCGACAGGATGCCAGGTGCGGTCCCCCTTCTCTCCTGTGTTACATATGTTTTCTTTTGGTTTTATTTACTTTGTTCGTCTCTTCGTTTCGTTCCCCTTCGTCGGTAGGAAGCCAAAAAAATATGCACAACAACCCCATACACAATTGTAGCTCCACCTCGTTCGCAACTCCATACTGGCCTTCTTGCCAGGTAGCCCTTCTGAATAAATGGTAGCCCTCTCCTTCTGCATAACTCACAACTAAGTCGTCACAAGCCCACAGCTTCCACCTAAGAAATCCTCAAACCACCTACCATGCTCTAACACTGTAATGTCATAGCCCCATCCAACCTTGTGAGGTATTGTCCACTTAGGGCGAATCCCACATGGTTTTGTACCTAGAAAGTGCCTTACAAGTTGTGGATCACAACCTCACATATATAACCCAATAACATTCTCCTGATTTCCAATATGGGATAATTCAGTTCATTTCTGCCCAATCGCCATACGCAATGGTAACTCCACCCCGTTGGCAGCTTTACACTGGCCTTCTTGCCAGGTAGCCCTTTCTGAATAAACGGATAGCCCTCTCCTCCTATACGGCTCGCAACTAAGTCGTCATAAGCCCACTAGCTTCCACTAAGTCTTCCTCAAACAGCCTACATTACATTGGACAGGTCATGCTTTAACACCATAATGTCATATCCCAATGCAACTTTGTGAGGTATTGTCCGCTTTGGAATCCCGCACAGTTATGTCCCCAAAAGGCGTCTCACAAGTTATGGACCACCCCCCCATACAACCCAATAACATTCTCCAGATTTTCAATATAGAATATTCAGTTCATTCCTACATCAGCCCCCATACATAGTGGTAGCTCCATTCCATTGGCGGCTCCATGCTAGCCTTCTTCCCAAGTAGCCCTTTCCAAAAAAAGGGTAGTCCTCTCCTCCTACGCGGCTCATGGATTGGGTTATTACATGCCTACCACTACGTATGAGGGTTGGGGCAGAAATGAACTAAATTATCCCATATTGAAAATCAGGAGAATGTTACTGAGCTATGTATGTGGGGTTGTGATCCTAACATGTGAGATGTCTTTTGGGAGACAAAACCAAGTAGGCTTCGCCCAAAGTGGACAGCCTTCAAGAGAAACTCCTACTCAAAGCACCTTTGAGTCTGATACCATGAAAACTTTAGGTGCAGGCAGTAACAAGGAAGAAGAGATGCAGCAGACAGGAAAATACCACAAAAAGAGGCTGCAATCTGGGAAAACCAACTCAACCCCAGTCAACAGCACCTACATTCTTATATAAATCACTAGAAGCAACTGCCAAAATATGATAGGACATAAATGGCCTGCTTAACTAATCAACCAGTGACACCTAATAGGGAAACAAGTATAAACTAAATAAAGAGTAGAAGACCTTCTGGCCTTTAAGATGTGTAATACAGTTTGTTCTATCTCACTGCAAATCAGTAACTCTAGTTCATCCAGTTCTACTATTCCTTGTTTCAACTCCTGAAGATGAAGGCATCCTACTTTAATATGGAATGCACACACAACCTGTGTTGAAACATAACAGTAGATTCACTAGAATTTCCATGGTTGATGTTTGCTCACTTCAGCTCTTGGTACCAGCCACCAGCTAGTATGCAATGTACGACAAAGAGAGATAATGCCTACTGATTGAATATATTATAAAGAGATAAATACATATATACCCCTGAAATACATGTAAATATCATGTATACCACCAAAATCTTCACATCAATATACCCTGTATTTGAATGTAGTATATCACAAATACCCATCCGTCAGTTGAACCCAACCATGGTTGAGTTAACAGGTTAAAAGACTAACCTATCCTCAGTTTAATCTCCTCCCACCCATCTTCTCTCTCAAAATTGTTTTGGTAAGTGTATTTTCATCTTTTGAAACTCATTTAACAGTTCCATGCCTGTTTTTAACACAATATTCCTTGCTTGTGATGGTCAGTTAACCCAAGGGATGATTTTAGGGGGGTATACATGAGAATGCAGGAGTTTTCAGATTTATAAATGTATTTAACACAAGGTTTGCCGGATCGGAATCGGGAGACGAATCAGATTTTCCTTGATCCGATTCGATTCCCCCCGAATTGATCCGAATCGGATCGATCCTCATAGGTATAATATATTATATATAATATATATAATATCATATATATGATATTTATAATGTATAATATATATTATAATATGATATAATAATATTATATATATGAGGCAAATCGGACCAAATCGATGGAACCGAGAATCGGGTTTTCCATGATTCGCCCCGATTCGGAGAATCGGGCCGATCCGATCTGGCACGCCAAACCATATGATTTAACATTATAAATTAATACATACAGCGAATGCGTAGAGGATGGAGCATCATTTTGCAGCATTTTAAACATTTGCTCACATGTATTAATAAGAAAAAGGTATTTAAACGAAGATACTTTTCATTTGGATAAATTAGAAACATAAATATACCTATTTGAAGCCACAACATGACCAAGAAATTTAGGAGAAAGCATTTCATATTTAGTGTGCACAAACTATCCACCCAAAAACAGTAAATGAATATGAATTATAAAGAAAAATGGACATTGCCAATAAATATCATGCAAAAGGATCAGTCTGATATTAGTACTATTCGAAACAGAAATACCTTGTGCAACTTAGATCTTGAGTTCAAAGGACAAAAAAGTAGGAAAACAAACTAAGTTGATGATGCTTGGCTAACCAAATCCACATATAAGATCTATTTAAGTGCTCCAGAACTAAATAACTTATTTCAAGTGGCGAAATCCTAAGCAAAGCTCCTGGACACAGGTCAAAGTTAGCAGCTAACAGCCTAACGTATTCCTACTTTTAAGCTAGTCCTGGACAGGTCAAAGTTCCAAGTGCAAGTGTTAATTCACCACAGTCATCCCAATGTCCATAAATAAAGGTGTATAATAATGGCTGAAAGATATGGAGAAGTGTATGCAAGGACCTTCTTGAATTGACGATCTCCAAATGCCCTAGAAACTTCCAGACGACCCTGCAAACGCCCGTTGTTACCCACGGAACCACCTGCCTGGAAGAGCTAGAGATTAGAGGAAAAATCCAAATCCACACAATATCTGGAATAACTATCTAGAATCTGACTAAACTTCTCTTCATAAAAACAACAATATCAAGCCAAAATCTAGAACAGTAATGAGAAAATGGTGAAGCTTGACAACTAAAGGAAAATACAATTAACTCTGTTAAAGGCCTGAATCCTAACCCAAAACCTATGCATTGAGTTGAGGGTATCCACTACATATATAGAGATGAAACTCTCATGGATTTCCAATATGCGACTAAATGACAACAAGCTTCATACCCTCTTTAAGTGAGCAGTGAGTTTTAGAAAACCCTTCTCAATTTCTCTTCTCAATAGTCTTTTGACTTTTTAAACATTCAAGAGAGTCATGTCAAAAACAAAAGGACAATTTTTCCTATTTCCTTAAGTCATTTTTCACATTTTTGACACCACAAATGCAAGATAGTGGTGTTTAAGCAAACCCCCGACATTTTCCATGTGAAGTTAAGAAATGAAATGCAAATATGCTGGTTGAAGTGTGCATCAGAAAATTGCATTGTTACAAATTGGTTACAACTAGAGAAAGTATGGGACACTCAGGTCAAGATGATGACTTGGATATCTTTGGATTTAAAAGAGGAACTTGCAAACAACATAAAATTCATTCCCGCATAAAAGTTTCCTGAGTGTATGAAATGGCAAACAATGATCTGATAACAGATCCATTTTAATGGTGAAGGAAGGATTTAGATATATCTACTTCAAGACCAAGCATCTCATGATGTGTATAACATACTGACATTAACAAATGCAGAGTTATATAAGAAATATATCCAAATGTAGTCCAACTATATGTAGATCACATATAATTTTTTACATTACCATAACATAGCAATGACTTGCAGAAGCCCGTTTAGGGTTAAAAACATAATCATCATCTCAAGTCAAGAGGGAGAAAGTACTTATACCTGAGTACACAATAAGTTGTACTCTAGGCACATAATAAGCTAAAAACATTCTAACTAACTATAACAACAAATAAACTCTCACTAACTACTAAATGTGACACTAGTCCTAATACTCCTAACACTCCCCCTCAAGCTGGGGCATAGATATCAAACATGTCCAGCTTGCTGCAGAGTGTCTCAAACGGACTGGTACCCAGAGCCTTGGTGAATATATCCGTCAACTGTTCTTTTGTAGGTGTAAAAGAGTACAGATCCTCTGTGACATAATTGCATCACAAACAAATGACAGTCAATCTCAATATGTTTATTGTTTAGTCCTTTCATGAAATACCTGGTTCTTTGCAATGTGAAGCACAACTTGGTTATCATAATGCATTTTCATTGGTTCATCACATTTCACACCAAAATCTGACAAGAAGCTTTGGAGCCACATCAACTCGCATGCCGTTTAAGCCATTGCTCGGTACTCTGTCTTAGCACTTGATCTAGCAACGACACTGTTTCTGGCTCCTCCAAGTAGAAAGACTCCCTCCACCATACGTGCAAGAAACCAGATGTAGATCCTCAATCTAATCAAGACCCAACATAGTCAGCATTAGAAAAGGCTTCAACCTGCAGGTGACCTCTCTTCCTATACAACCCTTTTCCTAGTGCTGACCTAATATAATGCAAAATTCTCAACACAGCATCCCAATGACATTGTTTCAGTTTATGCATAGACTGACTCACTACACTCATTGTAAAAGGTATATCGGGGTGAGTAACAGTGAGATAAAGGAGTTTGCCACAAAGTCTCATGTACCTTGAAACATCTTTACATCAACTCATTGCCTAGGTTTTGGGTTAGAGTTCGGGCCTTTAACATGGTATCAAAGCCAGGTGTTGAACCCAAAAATTTCCATCGTGAATTATACAATTCCGAAGATACTTGTTTAGATGTTTAGAACAAGTATATGGGGAGAAGAAAAATATATTCGGAGTTCCGGATGAAAATAACCCCCGAATTTCTTATTCTGAATTTTCAGGATAAATAGATGAAATGAAAATATTTTTCTGATTTTTTTTTGGATAAATGACAGAAAAAGAAATATATATATTTCTGTGATGACTTGGAAATCTGAAAACAGTCGCTCCAAGATAAATCGGAGCAGAAACCAATATATTGCCGGTGTTTTCAGGTTAAACTCCCCCCCCCCCCCCGGTGAATGATTTTTAACACCCCGGAATAACCCGGTGGAAGTCATCCTACGTGGGGCATGATATGAAGTGTGCAAGAGTCCCGTCCAATACCCATGTCAACTGAAAAAATGACGTGGCACCGACATGACCCTCCGCACAAACAAAAATGGCAAAATCCCAACCTTGAAGCAAACCACGTGGCGAAACAATGGCCACGTGGGTTAATTTATAGAAAAAATGCACCCCGGAGCCCACCAGACCAACACCCCAACGATGGGAAACCCCACCAGTGTGGAGTCCCACCAGTGGTTTAGCCCACCGGTGGGACAGGCCGGTGGGGACCCCCCACCGGTGGTCCTCCCCACCGGTGGACAGACCGGTGGTGTGCGCACCAGTGGTAACCCACCGGTGGTGTTCTCCACCAAGGCCCACCGCCCACCCACCGGTGGGAGTTCCACCCGGTGGGAACTCCACCGGTGGGGACCCACCCGGGGCCACCGCGGCATTCCCCCCCACCGGTGGGACTTCCATCCGGAGGGGTGTTCTCCCTGTCCAACCCAAAATAATAATAATAATAAGAGACAGAAATTAAATGCTTACCTTGGCGGAGATGTTGCCCGGTGGGATGTCCACCCCTTGCCCAATCTCCTATAAAAGAAGACCACCTCCAAGGAAGAAAGAGGGGGAAGATCACCAACTCCAAGAGGGTTTTCAGAAATCGCCCCTCTCTGCTCTTGCATTGAAGTGTTGAAGACCTGTGTGCTCTGTTTCAGGCAAAGCTATATGAGTTGTGTCCTTTTTGTAAATTAGTCCCTGTGGTTTTAAAAATTACCCCAATGAACTATTCTTTATCAAACTCATGTTTATACCAAAGGAATGAATGAAAGGAATGTATCAAATTTTCTCATTTGATGTATATTTGGTCTGGGATATTATTTCTGCATGATAAAATAGAAAAAAATTACAAATAAACCTTGTCCTTTGTTCATGTACTTTGTTCATTTGTGTAAATGACCAAAACATGGAGAATTTCTAAACTTAACAATTTCCAGATTTGAATAAGTGTTAAGATCAATTCTGAAAATTCAGAAATGATGTTTCATGGGGTAGAATATAAAAAAAAAATTACAAAACAAACCCCATATGACAAAGAAATGACAAACCACTCTTTAAATATGAGGGTACTTCTAAATCAGTCCCTATTTTAAGGGATAATTTGCAAATCAGCCCCTATTTTAAAGGACATTTTACCAATCAGTCCTCACTTTAAGAGGAAATTCGTGAATCAGTCCCTAAATAAAGGAGAAATTCATATATCAGTCCTTATTTTTAAGGGATATTTTGACAGTCAGTCTCTAAATAAGGGAAGATATGCAAATCAGTCCCCATTTCAAGGGAGATTTTATAAGTCAGCCCCCTGTTTTGAGAAAATATTTTAAATCAGTCCTAGTCTCATCTGGAAAGATAAATAATGAGACTATGCATCTATTTGAATGATATTTCCTTTCATGAATTGTTTGCTACAATTAAAGAGTCTAGACATGTATCAAAGGTGTTCGAGTTCTCCTCGATGTAAGGAAACGTCGATTTCGATCGACGGGGAATGGTCCAACGCATGAACTCATAATCACCTAAACCCCTAACTACATACATGGGGGTCTCATATTCATATTTCCATGTGTTGACAGATACACATATAAAGAAAAGAACAAAACTAATATCGAAGAAAGAAACGATATTAGAAACATATAAAAGCTCTTTTCGAACAAATTGGCACGTACGGTGGGACTGTTCCTACCTTCCATACATGTGCTAGACCCTATGTTGATACTTGGCTCCTGATCATTTGGCCTTGCCATTTCAGGAAACCAAGGAAAACACCGATCAAATGGCTTCTGTGGTGTACAGACTGCTCTTGGTTGCCAACCACGCCTGCCACGGATTCCTCACCATGCCGATGTGCTTCGGTGACTTCCCAACTGTTGTCGGCTCGCCATAGTTCCTCAGGTTGTTCCCCCGCGGTCCAGAAGGCGCCGACAAGGAAACCAAGCCAACTCTTGCTGGGGGCAACAAGCCCCACTTTGAAGGCCGAGTATTCTCGGTAAATGCTATCTTCACCAATGTCGCACCCATGAAAAGGGGGCGACACCAAGTCCGCAAAGGCAGAAAGCCCAAAGCCGTCATCTCTAAGTTCGGAAAGACTGTTCTTATTAGAGACCTCCGAATCAGGCTCGAGGGGGAGGGGCGAGCCTATCTTGCCAAAAGACAACTTCGTCCCAACTATCCCTACTTTCAACCGCTTTGCATTGCTTCGTCAGAAGCGGGAGGACTTCACTTCCAGAAGGGATGCTGGCGCCCGACTCCAGGGTGGCACGATGCAGAAGCAGCAGCCCAAGATGAAGCAGATATGGGTCACCAAGGAGGAGGCCCGAAGAATAAGAAAGGTCAGGACGGAGAAAGCTGCCCAGGCCCAAGCAAAAGAAGATTATCTGGAGATTCAACCTCCTAAGCCTTAGTACCCTCATGGGCAGAAGAGGAAGGGAGCATACCGTAAACCCAACTTCATTTCTCCACGGGTGGAAATGACCCGTCAAAGGAACAAGGGAGACGGCGAGCAACCGCCTCGCGCATATCAGTCTTTGATTGATTGGGGGCAGCACCTCAACCAGGAGCTCAAAATCTGAAGAGGCGGAGACTCGTCCAGAGGCCTACACATGGTGGGAACATGAAGATCCACTCATGCTATGCTTCGAGCAAAGAACTGGCTGAGCCCGTCAATGCACCCCAAGAAGTGGTCGGGGCAGGAGTGTCCAACCCCGGGACAAATACAATATTCCACAACACAAGAAATGCCAAGCGGAATCTTCAAACCCAGTTTGGCGGCCATGGCGGGACCTCTAGTCAGAGTCAGGCACATGATCAATGCCTTTCTCGTGACCAACTCCATAATTTGCAGGATTCGGAAAAGGACAATGATGAAGATGAAAACATCAGCGTCCACGATGATGGGGACCTCCCCTATGAAGAGTGATAATGTGGCTTTCGTACCACCATCCAAAGCCGTCTTCCAAGCGATGTCCGATGATGTTAAATTTGAAACCATGCAGCGTTGGCATATTGAGATGATCAATCTCATGCTAGAAATGAAGCGGCAGATGAATGCTAATGCCCAACGGTCGGTGAGACCAATACCCAACCATAATATTCGAAAGGAACAACAATTGGGCAACACCCCAATGGTTTATCGCCAACCTATCCCAGTAAATGATGTTGGTGCTACGCTGGGATTGCAGACGTCTCATGACCCGAACTCCTAGTCCCTTCAAGCCTCTGCAGCTAAAGATGTTATTGCTCAGTGACGCTTGATTGAAAATTTTGTCGAAGATAAATTTGCCCAGCATGGCGAGGGTACAGCTACTGTTGATTTGTATAGTGTGTCGTATATGATACATCACTAGTTCAAGAATTGCCACTAGACTGCCCCAAGGCACCCAAGCTATAGAAATTTGATGGGCAGACGTCCCCTCATGAGCATTTGGCCTACTATGTGACGGCCATGGGAGAATTGGCAGTAGAAGAGTCTTATCTTCTACGATTTTTGCAACATCCCTAACGAGTACTGCTTTCCAGTGGTACTCGAGATTGAGGCCCAATTCCATTGTTGACTGGGCTGATATGCAGAAGAAATTCCTCGATCGGTTCCAAACGGCCGAAAGAAATTGTCATTGGTCGAGCTTTGCTCCCTAAAATAGAAAAAGGGGGAGACTGCCCTCGATTTCATCAAGAGATGGAGGAATTTCAGCATGAGGTGTGATAATCCACCTACCCATGAAGATGCCATTACTATATGTCGTCGGGGCTTGGCGGCGGAAGTAAGTGAAAAGCTCTTAGGCACTAATATCAAAAGCTTTGACCAGCTCAATGCTGTTGTGGCGGAGATTGAAATGTTCTTCACCGACAACCCTACATTTGGGGCTCTTAAAGGCAAACCCAACGAGGAATGTGTCGCAGGGAAAGAAGTAAATGTTGTGGACTTCTCGCCTGCAGACGACAGCAAAATTGAGGGGACTTCAGGTGGCTCCGAAGGCAAGTCAAAAGGAAAGGCGCCTCCGGCACTCACATTAGCTAACCGCATGAAGACTCCATATTCCTTTAAGAGAGAACACACAAGGAAACTCTTCAATCTCTACCTGAAGAATGAATTGATCAAGCTTCCGAACGTGAAAAGGCCTGATGAAGTTGATAAGATAGATGACCCCAATTACTGTCCTTATCACCAAATGCTGCGGCACATAATCGAAGACTGTTATGTAATCAAAAATGAGGCGCAAAAGTTGATTCAAAGCCAACTCATCACAATGCAAGGAGGCCTGGTGGATCCTCTACAACCTCATGACCAGGGTCAGTAGAAATAGTCGACCAATGTGATCCACATCACCGCTACCACCTTTGGACTAGATAGGCAGGAAAACACTCCCCCGAACTCTCGACCCTCACACGATCGGGGAGCCCCTCGCACCTAAGAACCCATGAGTTGGTGGATGCCAAGAGCGATGTAGGGTCTCGAAAGGAGGGTCCGGTCATTACAACATGGCCAACATGAAATTTTGGGCCGCTTGAGGGCCATGGATGATCACCTGTCGGCCCTCTGTCATAGGCCTCATCATCAAACAGCTGTGTCTACATCCCTGATTCGTCCCCCATCTATGGGATGGCTCTCCGAAGGGTCTTCAAGTTTGGACGGGGACGGGATTGCTGAAAGATTGTATTCTTTCCCGTGCCGAGAAACTTTGGCCATCTTCCGCGCATGCGTACGTGGAGGGCTTCTATATTGGCCAACACCGACGTGTACCCGGTTAGGCTATTGTCCATACCATCGAGTTAAGGGTCATGACCTGGAGGACTGCTACACCTTCAAGGACATGGTGGAGTCCTGGATCGCTGAGGGAGTCATTTAATATAGGAAGCCTCTTGGTCAACCCACCGCAGCCCCACATCCAAAGGCAAGCAAACCAAGCAACTGACGTTGTCACCCATTCAGTCAACGTCATACATAACATGGTTTGGCGTGCCGAATCGAGCCGGGCCGATCCCCCCGAATCGCATCGGATCAGGGAGGATCCAATGCGCGGCTCGTTCTGATGCGCCTGGATCCCTTCAATAAGAGTTCTGGCCGAATGCAAGCGGATCGAACCGAATCGGTTCGATCCGCCCGAATCGGATCGGATCAGGAAAAACCCGATCCGGTCCGAATCGGGGATGCGCCAAACCTTGATACATAAAACAACTGACAAAGAAAAGGCCAGGGAAAGGCTGTACATATTCCTCTATAATGGTGTCGCCAGTGCCAATGCTGAAGAAGCGGGACCTTCAAACTTACCACCCAGTATACCTCTGGGGTTTCAGGCCAAAGCCAGTCGGATACATACAGTTATAAACATCTGCTTCAGTTCTTAGCAGAGGCAAAAGGAGTACCAGTGCCTCACCCCAGCAAATGATTGTGAACGGGGTTTTCTGCTCCGCCCTATAACAATATCTGAATCTTCAAGGACTATATGGTCAAGTGTCAGATGATCAGAAGCCGGGTCCAAGCCGCGGAAACAACGCCACAACGAAGCAGTATTTTCGGCCCAGGGGCAGATGATGAATGTCCCTAGGTTTCTTTCATCAAAGAAGGCTGATATTGCACCCTTCTCCGTCAGGAGAGTGAACACAAATATGCTGGGCGATGTGACCAGTCGGGGAGCATTAGGCACGAATAGTCATGAGGTTCACCTTTCTTAGACACTTGAATAGGTCAGCCATGGTTTGTCTGTTCATGCCATCCACCATAACACATAGGCTCCGATGGAAGAAGTCCCTCAACCCGAGGCGAATCACCAGGCCGGGAGACCCATGTCCCCTGCCGCGGCCAAGATCCCTCACGGGATACAGTGGTAGAAATGCTTCAATGGGTCCTCTGCGACCTGAACAAAATTAAGCACCAACAACTTGAACAAATACAGAAGTGGCATTTATAAAAGCCGCCTCCTGACAACGGTAGTAGATGTTGTAGTTCAGAATGTGATATTGTTGAACCCCAAAAATATCGGGATTTAAACAAGCCCCGGGCGGCAAAGTCGCCCGGGAAGCCACAAAAGCCGAGAACAAAACCCGACCTCCCCACTCAAACACTTGAGATAAACAGGTTTGAGTCCGCGTGTCAACCTGGAACGAGCCGGAGTATGACATTCAAAAGGCTTGTCAACGGTAAAGATACGTACTCCGGACAGCCAAAACTCATGTCCGGACTCGCGTTCGAGACCACGCACGAAGTGGACGGGTTTGGAAAAGTCAAATGCACGTGCTCTCGCGAAAATGGAGTCAAACGCATGAGAAACGGTCGAAAACACACGTCGGGTGCACGTCAAATGCACGTGGGTGTGTGTGAGCACGTGCGTGGTACGGCCGTCATCGACAAACAAACTTTAGAAATCCCCAGAGCTCTCCAAGCACGAAATGGCCAAAGCGTGGGAGGCCCACCCCTTTTAGAGGGGGGGGGGGGGGGCAGGCAGTGGGAGCCCAAGGTGCACCCCCGGCGGACCAAGGCGGGGGTACCCCCGCAGGGTCGCCCAGGGCGCACCCCCGCCAGACCAAGGTGGGGGCACCCCCGCCGGGTCAGGCAGGGCGCACCCCCGCCGGGTCCGCGGGGGCGCACCCCCGCCGGTCCGAGCGGGCGCACCCCCGCCGGTCCGGTCGGGCGGGGGCCCACCCCCGCCCGGTCAGGCTGGGCACACCCCCGCCAGACCAGGCAGGGGCCCCCACCGAGCCAGGCCCTGGCCTAGCGGGCCTTCTCCGCTGGTCTGGCGGGCCTCCCCACTGGTCTGGCGGGCCTCCAGGCCTCGACATACGTGCACGCACCCCCGCCGAACCTCTCACACCCCGCCAACCACCTGCTAAGACCCCTAAATACCGGGGTAGGGGCACCAAGCCCCGGGCTTTTTTTCCTCCCACGCTGGCGCGTCCCAGTGAAACTTGAGGCTGCTGGCGCTCAAGAATTCTCTCGCGCAGATCCTCGAGAGAAGTCCCCCTCCTTTGGGAGGGAGGGGACATGTTTGTTCCCCGTATGAAGACCCTAGTAGGGATCCGGTTTGTGTAAGATTACACAAAGGCCCCCTGGGGAGGAGAAGATTTGTGCATGTGTGTGAAATTGCACATATGCCCCGTACACGAGCCCAAGCTTCTGTGAATTGTACAAAACCCCCCTGGGGATATAATGTTTTGTACGTGTACATCAAAAGTACACGTATACTCCTGTCAGCCAAAAATTGTAGAAATACCCCTGGTTCTGAGAAAATTACAGAAATGTCCCCATGAAGGATAAAATTGCAGAAATGTCCCCATGCAGGATAAAATTCCAGAAATACCCCCGTGAAGAAAAATTGCAGAAATATCCCCATGAAGGACAAAATTACAGAAGTACCCCTGCTGTTCGGAAAATTACAGATACGTCCTTGCGGCGCGGAAAATGGCAAAGATAGCCTAACGGTTCGCGCCTCTTGCCCAATCCGGTGGAGCGGAACCCACGTCGCTTCTATGAAGTGGCGTGCGCTCTCCTGGGTGTGACTTGAATCCGGACTCGAGGGGAGTTCTCGGGAAATGTCACCAAATGACAGGAATGTCCTATAAAGCCAGAAAACGGCCGGGATGTCCGAGAAAGCTAGAAAACGGCTGGGATGTCCGAGAAAGTCAGGAAATGACAGGAATGTCCCATAAAGCCAGAAAACGGCCGGGATGTCCAAGAAAGTCAAGAAGTGACAGGAATGTCTCAGAAAGTCAGAAAACGGTCGGGATGTCCAAGAAAGTCAGGAAACAACGGCGCGCATTCCTGAAGAGAAAAAACCCCCCGGGGAGCTCCAGAAGACGCTGTCGTTCTCGTGTTTGAGTTCTCTGGGCGCGGGAATCTCCTCTGTGTTCGTGTCCCATTCGTGTGAAGCGTCGTGGAGAGGACCATTGTGCCGATCATTCCGCATGTTGTTATAAAAGATCTGGTACCCCGGCATTTTACACATAAGTCCTCCAGTGTTTTGAAACAAACACATATAGAGGTATCTTATCTGGCGGAGGCACAAACGCCCCGTCCTTGACTCAAATGTGAACGCCATGATGTGTAAGGTCCGACGGAGGCACAAATACCTCATCGTTGACGTAAATGTAATCTTCATGTACTGTGAACGCCTAACGGAGGCACAAACACCCCGTTATGAGCGTAAATGTAAACCTCATATTGTGTAAAGTCCGACGGTGGCATAAACACAATGTCGTCGACGTGCATGTAAATGACATACGCTGTAAACGCCCAACGGAGGCACAAACACCCCGTTGCGAGCACAAATGTAAATGTCATGAATACATTTGAGTATATCTGTGGAAATTTATCTTGTCATCTATTTCTTTTAAATCTTGGCATAAGGTCTTTTAACAAACGTATCGCATCGAAGGTGTTCGAGTTTTACTCGATGTAAATGAAACACTGACTCCGGTCGGTGGGGAACGGTCTAGTACACGACCACTCCAATCACCTGAAAATACGAGCGCACGCGGAAAAAATGAAATGAAATATTCGAGGGCTTCAGGGTTTACACCCAATGCACCTCAAAATAAATCTTTGTCTGTTTCCTGTAAACAGTCTGGCACGCCCGCAGCGAAAAAAATAATAATGAAGCCTTCGAGGCAAAGCATCGGGGGGCCTTTATTTTATTTATAAAAAAAAAGATAATTCCGCATTCCAACAGATATCTAAGAGCCCAGCCCCAGGGCATCAGTCAACCCAGAATTCTATGCCCAGGCAGCCTGCCTCTATGCCCGGCCCCAACAGCACTCAATACCCAACCTCCAATGGGACCTCATCAACATCCCATCTTGAGAACAACTCTACTCCAAGTACTTCTGGGGGAAATTTTTCTGTGAATGTGATCAGTGTTAGTCTGGGTCTTAATGGGACAGGAGAGGGAAAATCACCTGATGATACCACCCCTTCGACGGAAGCTGCTTCACAGTCCCTGTCCGAACTACCTCCTTGTTTAACACGCGAAATATTTCTTTCAAAATCTTTTTATCTTTTGTAGGAAAAAGATAGATTTCGATGTTTATCTATTTCGCGGGCGTGCCAGTCTGTTAAAACAGACGAATTTCATTCATCAGACGATTTGGGTGTCGTGTACTGGACCATTCCCCGTCGATAACTCGACGTTTCATTTACATCGAGGAGAACTCGAATACCTTTGATACATGGCTAGACCTGGCTATTGAAAACATATTATGAGCGAGAAAAATTCCCTCCACATCGGGTTCATCTTCCCGTGTGGGATTACAACCATTTCATCAATATATGTGTCCACATTGGGGGCTGTTTTAGAAACCCTTGCCGAAATGGGAACATATTTATCATGTTTTCCCGTTTTTTTTGGAACTGTTTCATAAAGATGCTCCATTCAATGGGGACTGATTAACCTTATCCTTCATGAATTGAGGACTAATCAGTAATTTCACCCTGAACATGTGGACTGATTCGTTATTCCCTTCATTTCTAGGGACCGATTTGCATTTTACACCCTGAGAATGAGGGCTGATTCATCGTTTTCATCCCAAAATACGGACTGATTTGTCGTTTCCCACGTTTCTTGGGACTGATTTGCAATTTTGTTCCAAGGGAAATTTTTATGGAATTCTCTAATCCTTTAAAAGATATTTCCACAATTTTTTTGATCTTTGAGGGTGTTTCCGTAATTTTCTAAGACCAGAATCATCGCGAAAATATTTCCTTGTTGATCATATCTTGTCGAAATATTGTTTCAGATTTTTTTTTTGAACCTTTTGATATTTATTTTCATGTGATATTCATTCAATTTAACATTGACCATGTTCATTGGTCGTTTTTATAAAAAATAAATCAGATTTTTCTTCTAATTTATAAAACAAATATCATTACTTCATGAAATTCGGGTACACCTCCATTTTTTTTTATTTCAATTTTTCTATGTCCATAGAGTCATTTTTGTTGACTCATATGGGGTGTTTTTACATAAATTCGACGTAATGAACTTATCCATCCATTTTAAGTAAGCTCCAAAAGGGAAATACATAAGTATGGGAAGGGGGGACCTCCTCTCTTTCTCTTCTTCTTCTTCTCTCCGAGTCTTCTTCCTCTCTTCTGGAGTTCAGGACTTGAAGTTTTCCGGAGTTCAGAAAAAGCTCTCCTTTCTTTCTTGGAGCTCCTCTCCTTTTATAGGAGATTTGAGGGGAGGTGGGCAGTCCACCGGAGGATTCTTCAAGATATCGGGGGAGTCACCACCAGGTAAGTTTCTCCCTCCCCCCCCTCTCTTTCAAGCAGCAGAGGAGGGAAAAGCCCCCGGGGAAGCTCCATCGGGCACAGCCGCGGCCCCGGTGGGGCCTCCACTGGGGGCGCGCGGCCCCTGGTGGGGCCTCCACCGGTGGCCGCGGCCCCAGTGGGGCCCACAGGGGGCTCGCGACCCCCGGTGGGGCCTCCACCGGTGGCCGCGGCCCCTGTGGGGCCCACAGGGGGCTCGCGACCCCCGGTGGGGCCTCCACCGGTGGCGCGCGGCCCCTGGTGGGGCCTCCACCGGTGGCCGCGGCCCCGGTGGGGCCCACAGGGGCTTGCGACCCCCGGTGGGGCCTCCACCGGTGGCCGCGGCCCCGGTGGGGCCTCCACCGGGGCGCGCGGCCCTTGGTGGGGCCTCCACCGGTGGCCGCGGCCCTGGTGGGGCCCCCCGAGTGCCTCGGTGTGGGTGGAGCTCCCACTGGGTGCTTCAAGGCCGGTGGGACTCCCACCGGCTAATTTGCGGAAATCCTGATGGGGTCCCATCGGGTCATTTGATGAAGACTTCTTTATAAGCTCTTCCCCACGGGTCATTTTCACCACGTGGAGTCCAGATCATCCGCTTTTGGCCATTTCTTTATCATTTTTCCGTGCCATGGGTATCGGCTCCTTTCATTTTTGAACATTAAATGTCGTTCGCCCGATGTTGGGCTTAATTCCAGACATACGGGCGTACGGGGTTGACTGATTTCTGTTCTTGGTCAACCCCGGGAGACTTTTCTTCGTCACTTCGGCAGTGCACAGAACTCTCAGATTTATCCAGAAAATTATAAACAAGTGATTTCGTTCTATCCACTCATTCTGAAAATTCCTGAATAAGTAACTTCGAGGGCTGTCCTTTCATCGGGGCTCGGATAAATATTTTCCTTCGCGTATTTGTCCCGGACACTTGGAACGATTGAACGACGAGGATTCTATCCAAGAGTATTGGGGGTTATATGGTTTCGACCCCAACCTGATTCGGAATGACTCCCATCCGAGATTCGACCATACGCAGAAATTTATTTCTGTTTTTTCTGCTGTTTTACCTGTTTTGAAAGTTCAGAGGAACGATTTTCTATCTTTCACTCGTCCCGACATTTCTAAATAAAATGGATTTGAGGATCGACCCTCTTCTTTTTCCTCATATACTTGCTCTATATATATTTAGAACAAGTAGTTTCTTTATGAGAAAAGATTTTGTTCAACAAATGCCCCCCATGGGTGGCTTGTCGGGCATGACGGCGAGCGGCCCGTGCCTTTTCTTTCTTTATCTATGAGAAGACATTGTTCCATTTGGTCATAAGAATGACAATTTCCATGAGATTATTCTAATCATTTTCTTTGGCTTTGCTTTTCTTTATGCAGATCGCGAGATGCCTCGCAATCAAGGAGCGGTTGACGGAAGGCGTGGCCCGGTTGGGGCTTCCATGTTGACTCGAAATCAAATGCCTCAGCTGGCTCCCCGGACAATCACCCAAGAGAACATGTTTTCTGTGGATCGAGGTGTTTCAGCCTGTGCAAGGGGTCCTCTGGATGTCCGTACACTTGGGGGTGGCAAAGTTGATTCAAGCTTGATTGTCAAATTGGATGGCTGCTATCAGTATCTGAGGGGTGACGGCTATCCGAAGCACTTCCCTTTAGATGAGCATTTATTTCCGTTTATCCAGCACTTCACTTCCAGTGATCCGGATGCGGATGACGCCACGCTGATTAGAGAGAGGGTTCAATTGGAACGGGCCATTCTGGTTGGCCGCGATAGCCTGCTGGGGACTTGCACGTTTTCATATCTCAGTTTTCCTCCGAACTGCCCTGATTCCATTCAGTTTCCAGATGTCGGACAGCTAGGTTTCTTCAGCTCCATTACTGATTCTATCGCCCGGACATCGACAGTTGTACCCGCTACTTGGGAGATACATGGGCAGCCCAAGTCTGGCTTTTCCTTTTCTGGATTGAGCTTATCGCCTTCTGGTCGTGAATACGCCCCAGAGGATTATTCTCAACTTTGTCTTCTTGACCGGATTCTAAGTGATTCGGCCCCAAGCTGGTATGATGGATGGTCGGTGACTTCTTCCCATCGGTTTCGTCTTGGGGCCACCGAGTGGCTTATGGGGATTTTGCACCACTACTGTGATTTACTTGAGCATGTGGGGATTCGCCATGCGGTGACTGCAGCATTATATAGCTATCCCTGTCACGCCGGTCTCCTGCAAGCTTTGACAGAGAGATTTAACAGAAGGTTCAATACCTTTGCTACAGCGGAGGGTGAAACTTCTCTCGATTTATGGGCTTTTTATCGGATATCTGGCCTTCCTATTTGTGGGGGTTTGTATGAGGAAGTGTGCTTGGATGATTTGCACCGCAATGGTTCCACAGGCACAGGGTCTTACCTCACCCCATATAGCTTGAGATATCTTACTAAGGTCTGGCGAGACCTAGCCTGTGTTGGGAGAGAACAGGCTCCTTCGGCTTGCAAGTCCACTGTGAGGGTATCTTTCAATGCGTGGATCTCATTTTTTACAATGGTCCTTTTTGCTTCCATAATAGTTTCGCGGGGGATACCACCGCCTGGAGTGATTACTATCAGTTACTCGTTGAGCAAGAGGAGAAAGACCGGTTTCTGCCTGCATCGAAGGACCGGGGTTGGAATCCCCGTAACTTGCCGGATAGGACGTATTTGGCAGCCTACCTTGCTTACTGGTTGAGTACTTTTGTAGTACCTTATGGGGAGGATGGGTACATTCGCCCGAGGTGCTTTATCCAGCGTGCGTCCTCGCCGATGGCCGGAGACTTGCCCTTGCGCCTGCGGCTTTGGCAAATATTTTTCATGGTTTGGGAAATTTGACTGCTAGTCTTGTGCCTCGTGACCGAGCGGTGGTTTTACCGACGCACTATTTGAGTGCTTGGGCCGGTTTGTTGTTACCCGGGCTGTGTCAGCAGACTCATTTGGAACATATTTCAGCTCCTTTATTGTTCTTGTTCCGAAATCGCCCAAATCAGCAGTCTTATAATCAGTTGAAGGAGGCCAGACAGGCTTTGTCATTTATACCCTCGGCAGGTCAAGCGGGGCTGCCTTTTCATCATTGTTCACGGGGTTTTCGCCCTACTGCAGTTGAGAATTCAGATGGCACACATTATTTTCTTCCGTCTCAGCAGGAGGCACACCCATCTTTCTATAAGGGTTGGCTATGTAGTGTTCGCCCGAGTATCCTTGTGTTCCGTAAGGGCACCGCCGTGATCCTGGAACCATATTACCCGCACCGGTTCGCTCGCAACTTCGGCTATGATCAGGCCGTGCCACCTAATGCAGATTTTCCTCTTCAGGCGAGACTATACAGAGGGAGCGATAGGCATCTCGTGGCTGCCAGCTGGTGGTGCTATTATATCCGGCGGGGTCCTTCTCCAGCATGCGTTATTCCATGTGCAGAAAGATCAGGTCAAATTGACATTTACTACGCCAGATGGTGGTTCCGGCATAGTAATGTATTCCGGCAGCATTCCCGATTTATCCGAGAGGCTGAAGAGAGGCGGTTGTGCAGGGTTGATTTGCCGCCTCTTGCTATATCGGCAGCTTTTCTTAAACGGACATTCCCGCAAGTTGATACATCATTCCACGGGCCTCGCCGAAAAGGAGAGAGATCCGTGAAGCCTCCTTCAGCAGACAAGCAAGTATATATCGGGGCTATGAATCCCTTGGTGCGGTCTTCTTCTCCAGGGTCAAGAATGCGCAGGCCCCTTCTTCTCATAAGGAATATTTTTGGTGGCTGCACTTTCTCTCCGATTGTGGTTATCCGGCCATGCTGAGCTTTCCAGCCCTATTCTTCCTTATGGCGTTAATAATGAGCTTTGGCCGTATTGGGAAGAACATTTGAAACACTCTCTAACCCGGGTTGGCCCTGTTGAATTTATTACAAAGATAGAGAACTGTCGCTGCCTCGGGGATCTTTGGAATGCTATTCGCCAAGCGGGCAAGGTCGTGCGGTTGGGGCTTGAGAGAGTGGTGCTCCCCCCCGGATTTTCTCCAATTCCGGATTGTATGTATCAATTTGCCAAAAGGGGAGATGGCTGATTTTCCTTGCCTCCAACCCTCCTTTCCTTGCTTCTTTATTCTGACTCGTTTGTGGTCATTTTCATGCTGGTTTGATTTTCTGATTTTTTTTTTTTTTTTTTTTTTTTTTAGCAAGTTATATTTCTGAGCCAATCAAGAAGAAGCCGTCTTCTCCCCGCCCGAAGAAGCGGCGAGCTGTTAAAACCGGTGGCGCTTCTAAAAGAGTAGCCCGGGAGGACGCCATTGAGGATCCTCTACCTGAGGAGCTTGGTAACTCCCTTATCATTTCTTTCTTTTTTGGCGATTCAGTATGGATTGCTTGATTTCTAAATGTATATCTTCTGCATATGAGTATGCCTCAACATTTAGCGCTTGTTCTCGTTCAGCCCCTTCTGACGCCATAGTAGAGGATGCTGACTTCGGCGCGCAGAATGATGAGGGGATCGGTGATATGGAGACAGACGATTACCTTCCTGTTCGTGATGGTGCTCCGTCCTCAGGGGAGGAGGATATTCCAGCTACAGATGACCCCGGGAGAGGTAAAGAGAGTGACAGCTATTTTCAATCTTATATGACTGGCTATCACACCCTTCACGTATGAGTGTTCTTGTCTCTTCAGAGGGTTGTAACTTCTTTTCTTCTCTCTCCCCATTTTTTTTTTTCTCACAGGTGGTTTTGAGGCGGACATTGGTGTTGGCGGGATCCCTATAGGCCGCGATGACCCGGACGACTTTCTCTCATATGACGAGAACATGTCGGCCTCATTTCAAGAACTTCATAATCTACTTGAAATAGAGGAAGATCCAGGATTGCCTGAGTACCAGGAGGGGACCGCCACTGGCGTACATGACACCGACTGGACGGAGATTCTTCAGAGTGCCAGTAAGTGATTTTGACTTCTGGTCACGTCCATATGTCCCTCTTCTTGCAGGCTGACCTCTTTCCTTTTATTATTTTTTTTTGCCGACGATCATCACTTCAGGTGCTGAAATTTCGGGGTTCCCGACCCTGGAGGAAGGAGAACTCCCAAGGGAAGTAATGTCGGGAGAGAACGGTAAGGGAATTCTTTGTTCTTTTCATATAATCTTCCTTTGATTTCTTGATGTCTTCAATTCACCCGTTCTTCCATTCAGGCTTGGCTTTGGCCGGTGCAGACCCCACATATCCTGGGGAAGGGCCTGTATCCGAAGGGAGAATGGATCCCCCCTGTGATCGTTCGGGAGGAGAATTGGCGGGTAAACATGTTGTTCTTTCTGCCAAATATTCTTACAGCTGACCTCCTCTTCTGGTTTTCTGGCTTCTGACTGCTTTGGTTTGTTTTCCCCTTTATTTGATCGCTTGTCACGCCAATTTGCAGAGGCGACAGCACAGGACCCGTCATTGATTAGCACCTCCTCCCAGGGGCAAGAAATCGTTGAAGGAGCCATTATTGGTGGAGATAATGATGCCATAGGTATCTCATTTGTTTCCCGGGCCATCGCATTGCGCTGATTTCTCTTTTCTTATTTGTGCTAATTCATGAATTTAGCCTTTATACCATCGGAGGGGGCGGTCGCAGAGGATGTCCCACCGGTAGATGGTGAGATTTCAGGTGAATGACTTATGCACATTCTCTTTCTTCATACCGTAGGGCAGCAATGAATGTTTCTGAATCGCCGTGTGCTTTGAACCTTTTAATTACCAGGGATGAGTTGTTCTGCCGCAGACCAGGTGGATGACCAGGTCATTATTGGGGCAGTCTCCACTCGTGACACTTCGTGTCTTTCAGGTCTGGCACAAGATGGTGTACATTCCGCCCTTACTGGTAACTTTTTCATTGCTTGTTCATAGCCCATTGTATTAATGTATTGCTTTCTCTTCTTTTTCAGTACTTGATGTATTAGCGCACTTCCTTTCTTTCCTTTTCAGTTTCTCAGGATATCACTCCTTCCATCATGGCAGAAGAGAAGGCTATTTTCATTCAGAGATTCAGTCTTCCGCCACATGGCATAGTATGGCCGGATGACATTCAGACTGGTTCAGCTCGGGGGCTTGATTTTATGGCGGAATCATTCATTCGATCCATCCGCTCGATAATAGAAGCCGAATTTCCTCCCCCTATTGGCGAGGTGCGTGATCGCATGACGACAAGCACCAAAGCGTATCACTTGATGGGGCTTCCTCGAGATCCCTGGATGGCGAGCATAGATTCCCTGTGGGCAGAGGTTCAGGATCTTCATGCAAAATCAGCATGGGAGAGTGTTGGCCTGCAGATTTTTCAGCTTGGAGGCGATATTGCAACATTGGAGAATCAGCTCGCCGATGCCCATATGAGAGAGGCGGCGATTGGGGCCCGGCAGGCCGAGTTAGATTCATCCTCCACGGCTTTTATGGAAGAAGCATCAATGTTGGAGCAGGCAATCGAGCGCGCATCAGCTAGGCTCACAGAGTTGAGGCCGATTTTGGCAGTGATGGCCGAGGATAAAAGGAAGGCAACGGCCGACAGGAGGCGTCTGTTGAGGCGAGGTTGGCACTTGAGCATGAGCTTGCCGCCAAGAAATCGGTGATGGAGGACTTGCAGATGCAGATATCTTCTTCATCTTGAGCATTTTCATTTCATTGCTGTATTTTGTGGGCTTCCCGAGGGCTTGTCTCGGGCTCCTATCTCATGATTACATAAATGAAACTTGAGAAGCCAGAAGTTGCATATACATCTTTCCTTCCACCTGCCGTTCTTTTCTTTTGGTAGGTGTATTGTCTTTCTTCATCTTTTCCGAGGTGGTTTTAAATTTCCTCACATTTCTCATGAAGACAGGAAGACGTATTCATCGTTGCCTCAGTTATGACCCCTATTTTGGCCACTTATAAAGTGAACCCAGGGGTGGTTTCGTCATTGGCAACTCTTATATCTCCCTTTATCATAAGATTTGTGGGGAAACTCAATCCCAGCCTCTTCCAAGGTGAGAGAGACCTCCCTTTCATGAATCCTTCTTTCCTTTTTTTTTGTTTTTTTTTTTTGTTTTTTTTTTTTTTATTTACCAACTCCCGCGCCCTTTCAGGTTTTCACGTGAGCTGGCCCCCTCTGACTTTTTCCAACGCACCCTTGCGGGTTTTCGTTGAGGGGTTATCCATTTTTGCCTGAGGCGCCCTTTCGGGTTTTCACCTCAGCCGGATTTTAGGCTTTTTTGCCCTTGGCCGTTATTGGGGGGGTGACCAAGTCTGCCGGGGCACCTCTGTTTTAAGCCCCATTTTTTTTGTAAGTGGAATTTCTGAATTCTGGGTTTGGATTTGGGTTTTGGCCCGGTCTACCTTAGTGGTTTGTCGGCCGGGGAATAGTTCAGATTTCAAACATAGCCTCCCTTTGTGGTTTGTTGGCAAAGGGGGTATTCAGATTTCGGGATTAGCCTACCTTTGTGGTTTGCTGGCTAAGGAGTAATTCAGATTTCGGAATTAGCCTACTTTGGTGGTTTGCTGGCTAAGGAGTAATTCAAATTTCGGAATTAGCCTACCTTTGTGGTTTGCTGGCTAAGGGATGATTCAGATTTCGGGATTAGCCTACCTTTGTGGTTTGCTGGCTAAAGGGTGATTCAGATTTCGGATTAGCCTACCTTTGTGGTTTACTGGCTAAAGGGTAATTCAGATTTCGGGATTAGCCTACCTTTGTGGTTTACTGGCTAAAGGGTAATTCAGATTTCGGATTAGCCTACCTTTGTGGTTACTGGCTAAGCGAGGGTTTGATTTTCTGGCTTAAATTTTGATTTGGCCGGCCATGAAGGCTTATTGGCCAAGGGTATGAGCAAGATTCCTTTTCTTTCTTTTTTTTTTTTTTTTTTTTTTTTTTTTTTAATTACCAACTCCGGCGCCCTTTCGGGTTTTCACCGAAGCTAGCCCCCTCTAGCTTTTTCCAACGCGCCCATGTGGGTTTTCACGTTGAGGGGTTACCCATTTTTGCCTGAGGTGCCCTTTCGGGTTTTCACCTCAGCCGGGTTCTGGGCCTTTTTACCCTTAGACACTCCTTTTGGGGAGTGGCCAAGTCTGCCGGGGCACCTCTATTTTGAGCCCCATTTTCATTTTCATTTTTTTTTTTTAAAGACCTAGGATCTACATGTTCGGAATGTGATTCTCGGGTCTGTTTCTTGGAGATTCAGGAAGCTGGCTTTCATGGTTTTGACAGCTGAGGATTTGAGGTTTATTCCAGCCCAACCTATCCTAAGGATTTTCTCTCTCCTTGTTCACATAGACTTAGGGTATGGATTTTCCAGATTTGACCTGTCTCTAAGGCTTGATGGGCAAAGGTTTGGGTATCTGGGGAGGTTTATGAATTTTGTGGCTAGGGATTTGAGGTTTCACTCTGACCCGCCCTCGCGGTTTGTCAGTCCAAGGTTTGGAATTTTGGGATTCAAGGTTTTGGTTGACTTTCACGATTTTGGATCAGAGAGATGGTTGCCAAGGTGGGACAAGGATGAATATGTCAGAGTGGGGTACATGATGATTCCCCATCGTTCGTGATTCATTCATTCCCACTTTTTTCTTTTTCTTCTTTTTTTTTTTACCGGCCTCGACGCCCTTTCGGGTTTTCGCCGTGGTCGGCCCCCTTTAGTTTTTTCCAACGCGCCCATGTGGGTTTTCGCGTCGAGGGGTTACCCATTTTTGCCTGAGGCGCCCTTTCGGGTTTTCACCTCAGCCGGGTTCTGGGCCTTTTTACCCTTAGCCACCCTTAGGATGGGCATGGCTAAGTCCGCCGGGGCACCTCTATTTTAAACCCCATTTTTTTTTTTTTTTTTTTTTTTTTTTTTTTTTTGCAAGTGTATCTCATGAGGATCGCCCAGAAAATTCATGTTCTGGCGCATAGTATGTTTTCAAGTGTTTGCCATTCAACGGGGGAAAGGGCCTTTCTCCTTTGCTGTTGACGAGCATATATCCACCCCCTTCATAGACTTCTGAAATAACATAGGGTCCATGCCAATTAGGTTTGAGCTTTCCAGCTGACCGGCCTGCCATGACTTCTTTTTCTTTGACCATGACAAGGTCACCTTTCTTGAATACGCGGAGCTTGACTAGCTTGTCGTATGCTCGCGTCATTTGTGCTTGATATGCTTGGAGATGCCTGTAGGCCTCTAACCTTTTTCCTTCTAAGTTTGACAATTCTTCCAACCTTCTTTCTAGCTCATCTTGTTCTTGAGGGTGTAGGCCGGTATGAACAGCTATCCTGTAGGAGGACATTTCAATTTCAATTGGAATCATTGCTTCCGCTCCGTATACCAAGGAGAATGGTGAACATCCGGTGGGAGTTTTGTAGACTGTTCGGTATGCCCAGAGAGCTTCATGTAACTTTTCTCCCCACTCCCGCTTGCGACTGCCGACTATCTTGGCCAGTAGCTTGCACAAGGTTTTATTGAAGGCTTCAGCTAAGCCATTGGCTTGTGGGTTGTAGACGGTCGATGTCCTCCAGTCTATATGAAACTTGGCTGCCAGTGCATATACCCTTTTGTTTCTGAATGGTGTGCCATTATCCGAAATGATTCTGTTGGGAGTACCAAACCGATATATGATGTGTTGCCGGACAAATCTGGCGACGGTTTCCCCTGTCACTTCCCGAAGGGGGACTGCTTCAGCCCATCGAGAGAAGTAGTCAGTTGCAGCCAATATGAATTTATGCCCTTTAGAGGATTGTGGGAATGGTCCCACAATATCCATCCCCCATTCTGCGAACGGCCATGTGGGTGCCGTTGGATGGAGGGAAATGGGGGGTCTCCTTGGTATAGTACCAAAAGCCTGGCATTCATGACATGAACGGGCGTATTGATTACAATCCGCGTACATGGTGGGCCAATAAAACCCTTTCAGCTTGATATTCATCTTCATTTTATCCCCTGCTTGATGTGCGCCGCATAGTCCAGAGTGGACTTCATGCATAATGGCTTTTGCTTCCTTCAGGGAGAGACACCTTAGAAGAACAGACCTGTCTTTTTCATGAACAAGTCTATAGAGTTGATCAGCAATTAGCTGATAGGATGTCGCCCTTCGTAGCAACTGCACCCTTTCTGCCCGGTTTGGGGGTAGCCAACCGTTCTTTATCTTGATGATGGGCTCACGCCAATCTTCTTCTTGGTGGCATTATCTTCTTCCAACAGGTTAGCTTCTAAAGTTCCTGGTTCAGGTTCTTCTTCAAGCATACTGGCATGAGCCTCCTGTGTCTGACTGTTATATCAAGTCTCCTTCGGGAGGTAGCTTTATGGCAGAGGCTAATTTGGCTAGGGCATCCGCCTGAGAGTTCTTGCTTCTGGGTACATGGCTTATCTCAAACAGGTAGAACCTCTCCCTGAGTTTCAGCACCATGGTATGATAAGGGATTAGCTCCTGTTTCCGGACATCATAATCCCCCGTGACTTGTCGGACAATCAGTTGAGAGTCCCCATAGACTTTAATGCATCTGATGTTCATTTCAAGCGCCAATTGGAGCCCCACAATTAGTGCTTCATATTCTGCCTCATTGTTGGTCATGGGTTTCATGAGAGCACAGGAGTTATGGAGGATTCCCCCCTGTGGAGTGACCAGGACGATGCCGGCTCCCGAGGCAAATGCTGTAGAACCATCATCTTGTTTGATCGTTCGGGAAGCGCCATCAAAATAGAGCTCCCAACATGGTAAATTGATGGTGAGGGCCTCCTCATCTTTCTGAGGAGAAATTTCTGCTTGGCCTTCCACCTCCTGGTGAGGTGAAAGTGTTTCTTCTTCAGGGAGTTGGAGGTTGAGAGGAGAGTCTGCTGGGAGCGGATGTGCTGCCAAGAAATCTGCCATCCCCTGACCTTTAATTGCCTTTCGTGGAATGAATTTGATATCGAACTCCATGAGGAGCAAAGCCCATTTGCCCAGTCTTCCTGACAATACCGGCTGATTGAAAAGAACCTTGAGCGGATCTATTTTCGATATTAGTTCCACTTGGTGGGACAATAGGTAGTGCCTCATTTTTTTCACGGCAAAAACCAATGCCAGACACACCTTTTCTATGGGTGGATAGCGGCGTTCAGGGCCAACCAATTTCCTGCTGAGGTAATATAGTGGTTGTTCTTTGCCTTCTTCATTTACTTGTGCCAGTAAAGCTCCCAGCGAAGCATCCATGGCGGCTATGTAGAGGATGAGTGGTTTCCCTTTGATTGGTACCCCTAGTACAGGAGGGGTAAGCAGATAGTCCTTGATCTGATCAAAAGCACTCTGACATTCCTGATCCCATATAAATGGTGCTCCTTTCTTCATCAACTTGCCAAAGGGGGCGCATCTCCCTGAGAGATTGGAGATGAATCGCCTGATATAAGCTAGCCTGCCTTGAAGTGACCTCAGCTCAGTTATGTTTCTTGGTGAGGGAAGTCCTCGGATTGCTTTGATTTTGTCTGGGTCAATCTCTATCCCCCGGTATCTGACAATAAAGCCGAGGAATTTGCCACTTGACACGCCGAAGGCGCATTTCATTGGATTCATTTTCAATTGATATTGGCGAAGCCTTTCAAAGACCCGCCGCAAATCTGCCAGATGGTTCTCTCGCCTTTTTGATTTAACGACGAGGTCATCAACATAGCATTCGACCAGATCATGAATCATCTCATCAAAGATTTTGGTCATAGCCCTCTGATAGGTGGCGCCAGCATTTTTCAAGCCGAAGGGCATTCTCTTGTAGTTGAAAATCCCTTTGGGGGATCTAAAGGCAGTGTACATTTTGTCTTCGACAGCCATGCGGATTTGATTATATCCTGACGAGCCGTCCATGAATGACAATGTCTCATGTCCCGTAGTCATATCGACCATGGTTTCGGTGATCGGGACTGGGAAGTCATCTTTCGGGCAGGCTTTGTTCAAATCTCTGTAGTCAATGCAGATTCGGACTTGGCCGCTTTTCTTCTTCACAGGGACTATGTTGGCGAGCCAAATCGGGTACATGCATGGCTCTGTGAAATCCACCTGCAACAGCTTGTCGACCTCAGCATTGACTTTGAGCTCCAGTTCATGACGCATGCGCCTTTGAGGTTGTTTCACTGGTCTAGCATCAGGGAATATTGACAGCTCATGTTCAGCCACCGAAGGATCTAGGCCAGGCATCTCTTTGTAAGTCCAGGCAAAGCAATCTTTGTATTCCGTCAGGAGTTGTTTGTAGGACTGTCTTTCTTCCTTACTGAGTAGAGCACTTATGAATATCGGTCGAGGATCGCCCGGCTCCCCGAGATTGAGTTCAATTAATTCATCTACAGTAGCCTGTCCGCCATCTTCAAGTTCACGCGGGGCTGGCTGCAGATCGATGAAGTCTTTCTCCTCATCTGAGTCAGCAACATGTACCTCATATTGTTCTAAGTTGACAGCGACAGTTGCCCAGAATTGCTGATTTTCTTCTTCAGAATTTTCTTGAGGCGGAGGCACACTTACGGGTGTGGGTTGTTCTCCCTGTCTTGTTCTTCATTTGTGGAGTCAGGTTGCTTCTCTCCCGATTGCTCCTCATTTGACGGGGTAAAACCCCTAGGTATTGACCGTATAATAGACTTCAAAGTCTGACTTTCGGTCATACCCAAGCCCTCTTGTATCTTTCTTGGCGAAGGGCGGTTGCCCCCGGACATGTTTTGGGTTCCACATCTGTTGGAAGTATTCACGCCGGGAAGCTTCTTCTGCCTGTGATATCTTTTGCTTTTGGCACATCTTCTTGATATGCTGAGGCATGTCATCCATCTCTTCTACAGGTTGGAGGATATCCTGTGGTGTTTTAGTCCACCCGAAATCATCAACTGGGGGGCATGGGGGACTAGGTTTCCCCTATAGAAGACAATGGGCTTGATTTCTTCGTCCCTTTTCTGCATTTCCTTTGTCTGATGTGTGACGACAAATGTCTTCAGTCTTTCAACTTTGTATTCCTCTCTCCGAAAAGGCAGCTGCATGGACGCCGGTGGCAGAGAAATGCTTCTATCAATGGCCCGGCCAATCACATTTGCTTCGAAATTGATTTCTCGCCTTTCTGGCTGATTTGGGGTTGCCTCTGGAGCATCATTTTGGAGACTTAGCCGGTGAATTTTCAGGAGTTGCTTGTTTACCGTGAAGAGTTCATCTTCCTCCTCATCATCATCTTCTTCAATATTGATTTTCTGCTTGCCTTTGTCCTTCACTTGACCTGGTAACTCAGCTGAAGGCTCGCCGAAATATAGTTGGGCGTCGGTCAAGTTGCATTCATTTGGCCGAAAGGGAGCCCGGTCGGCGAAGACAGTGTGTTGTTCTCCACCTTTTGCATATTTAATGCACTGGTGGAGTGTGGAGGGGATGACCCAATTTTCATGGAGCCAGGGTCTCCCCAACAAGGCCTTGTATGAGGTATTGGCGTTGATGATGTAGAACACCGCCTTCGTGGTGAAGTCGCCCAACACCAGTTCTACTTCGACCCTGCCTAGGGCGTTTTCTGAATTTTGGTTGAACCCGGAGATTCTCACATCATTCACCCTCTGTAGATAGGGGACCAGGTATAAAGACTCGAAGGTCTTGAGGGGCATTATATTGACTGACGCCCCGGGATCGACTAGGATCCGATTGAGTTCGTGCCCGTTGACTTTGCCTTGCATATAAAGCGGGCGGTTATGGCATGGCGTGGACAGCAGCATGTCTTTGTCAGAGAAAGTGACCTCTGCAGCTAATGCTTCATAGGTTTGGGCCTGAGCTTCAGCTACATGGGTTTCATAAACTTCAGGTTGCTGGAGAATCTTTACGAGAGCTTCCCTCAATTCTTTGCTCCAGGCAATGGCATCCCACACAGTCACACTGGCGGGAAACCGCTTCATTTGCTGGATGATTTTTCGATCAGCTCTAGCCCGGATCTGGTCCAGTGGCGCGACCATTTGCTCCAGAGATTTGGGAGGATACATGAGTTTACTACTCTCCTCAGGTTCTGGTTTGTCGCCTTCCTTTTCTCTGAATAGCGGGGCCAATGAGTCTTCATCCGGGGGTGGCGTTTCAACATTGTCCCCGCCAGAGGGACCCGGCTGAGTAGCTTGTTCTGCTTGCTTCTCTTGAGGGGCCTGGGCAACGACCTCGTCCTCCTCATCTGACGGGTCGAAGATAAATGTGTTGCCCCGTATTTCCACCTCCGGGGTAGGTTCAGGTTCTTCTCCGCGGAAGACTATCACCCTGTTGAGGTTGGGCGGATTGGGATTCCCCCGAGTAGGTGGGGCGGAATTTGTCCCGCGACCTCTGCCCCGGCCTCTTCCTCGGCCTCGTCCGCGACGTTGATAGGTCGCAGTGGCCGCCTTGCCCCCTGAGGATGACAAACTTTCAGGTGGCGGTATCGACACCATATTGCATGAGAAGTCTTTCAGCATTTCTTCTAACTTCTCAATGGTGAGTTCGTCATCTTTATAGAAGATGGCCAATTCTTCGGGAGAGGGAACTTTTCACCTTCCCGCATTTGTTGGAGTTTCTGACGAAGCCAGTTCTTGAGCCTTGTCTTGCGCTCCATCTCCTCCCAAGGGATATATCGGTCCAAGGGGACGCCGTTGGAAGGCTTGGAAGGGACATATTCTTCCAGTTCGTTGATCAATTTCTGAAGCTTTTGCAGGGGGCTCAATTTTCTGGGGCCTCCATCAAGGCGGCTTGCTCTGCCTGCTTCTTTAGTCTTCTTTTCAAGCTTTTCTGTCTGTTTCTTTCTTGCTTCTTCGCCTGGGCCAGCTTGGTCAGGGAAGGACCATGGGCTTCTGTAGGTGGCTGAGAGGAGCCCCCCATATAAGGGTGGCGATATGGAGCCTTGTTTCTGATGAACTTGGGTTGCTCATGCTTTCTCAGGGTCATTGTGACCCAATTACTTTCATCCTGTTGGGATTGAAAGGTAGCATTGATTGCCTGCTCAATGATATGGAGAGGCAACTCTTGGAACTCGGCTATGGGAGGATTCTCAGCTTGCAAGTTCACTTTGGGGGCAGGTTTCTTTTCTTGTCGGACCTCCTCCTGCTGTATGTTGGTACTGGGCAACTCAGCTTTGTCTTGCCCTTTCAAGGCTTGCTCCGGGCCATGTTCAGACGACTCAGACTTGATCTGATTTTGTTGACCTTGTGCGAGAGCTAGCTTTTCTCTTCTTTGCCGAGCTCGGCCTTTTCGACCTAGCTTGGGAATTGGCTTTGCAACTTTTTCATCAGTGCTGCTTGTTTGGACCTGATCACATCCTGCCTGAGGCTCATTTTCCTGGGGGTTATCTCCCTGGCTTTGCCCTGTCTTCAATTCAACATTTTCTTCATGGCTTTTGGCTTCACAACCTTCTTCATGATTGCAGTCAATTTCCAACTGTTGAGTTTTGTTCCTCGGGTTTTGCTCCCGAGCCTTGGAGCCCTGGTGACTTCAAAGTCGGCTCGGCACGATCTGACCTTTCCTCCTGTTCAAGGGTTTCTTCTTGGGCTTGTTCGGCTTGACTGTCCAGCAGGCTTTCTATTCAATGGGAGTCCTGGCATGGAGTGGCGGCCATCTAGGCTTAAGACAATCTTCGACAAAGCCAAAGCGGCATATGTACCCTTCTATCCGAAGCTTGGCATGCATTCTTTCGGTGAAATTCCCATCAGAGTCGATCTCACCATGTCTGATAAAGGCCTCTAATGATCTTTGTACATCTTTGCATTCACTAGTAGGGTGCGACACCATGCAGTGATATTCGCAGTATGCAGGGTGCTTCTTTTCCGCCTCCGTGCGGATAGCTCGTGAGCCGATAGCCAATATCTTGCCAGCTTTGCGGAGCTTATTAAATATCATGCTGGTATTTTCCTTTCGGAAAGAAAATTCCCAGGGAGCTGGTTCAGCAGGGCGCTCCGAAGCAACTTCAACTGGAGGGGTGGTGTTATCAAGTGATTGTCCTTCCTCTCGGCTGTTGGTGCCCATACTAAGGCTGATCACATTCACAGAATAATTCATCCCGGAGGCATTCGGAGCAGAATTGTCTTCAGGGTGGGACATTGATGGGGCCCCATCAGAGGTCGGCCTTTGAGCATCACTGGTCCCAGCCATAAAGGCAGGCTGCCCCAGCATATCATTTTGGGCTGGCTGATGAGCTGGCGCCGGGCTTCCGGAGATTTCGCGCTGAACAAGAGCATCCACTGCAGCTGTGAGGAGGTGGTCTTTTATGAACGCCACTTCTTGCGCTTGCTGAGCTTGCTGACGCTTGATCTGGTCAAGGTCACGGAGAACCCATTGAAGCATCTCTATCACTGTATCACGAGAAGGCTCCCTGGGTGCGGCAGCGGGCACCGGCCTCCCTGCCTGCTGGTTCTCAACCGGTGGAGGAATTTCTTGTATCTCATCCTCCGAGTCTTGATGTACCGCATGGACAGATAGCCCATGGGGGACTGGTGTAGACATCTGAGTGGGATGAGCTTCATGAACATTTCTAACTCGGACGCCCCGATGGATCATGTTTTCTAGGACCATGGGATGAATCTTTCTGATAGGGAAAGGTGGCCATATCATCCTCCTTTGGTGTATACATCTTGGGAGGTTCATCATCCGACCCCGTCTTTTCATCGCCTGACAACTCACCCCCATGGCCCTTAAGGCTTCAACTCTAGCTGGCGGGTGAGCGGGAGTTCGGTTCGCGGCCACTGGTTGCATTTGAGGCGGTGGCGCCTCGGCTTCTGCCTCTGCTAGGAACTGGAACAGATGCTTATGAAAATCAGGTGTCTGTTCGGCTTCAGCTGGCACAATTGCTGGGGCTTCGGGTGGTGGGTTCGAAGACCCTGCTTCATCATCATTGTCCCTGGGGAGACTATTATAGAGGAATTCATAAAGTCTCCCCCTGGCCTTCTCTTTATCAGTTGACTTATGGATGACGTTGACCGAATAGGTGACAACGTCAGTGGCTTGATTTGCTCGCCTTTGGTTATGTGGCTGGGGTGGGTCGACCAAAAGGCTTCCCATGTCAATTGTTCCTTCGGCAATCCAGGCTTCTACCAAGTCTTTGAAGGTATAACAGTCTTCAAGATCATGACCACTGACCCGGTGGTATGGGCAATAGCCCGGCCGGGCATATATTGGTGTTGGCCGATATAGCAGCCCTCCGCGTATGCATGCGCGGAAAATCGCCAAAGTTTCCCGGCGTGGAAAGGAATATAGCCTCTCCACCATCACATCCTCTGTTGAGCTCGAGGACCCTTCAGAAGCCATCCTCTGGCCGATGGACGGGCCAGGGAAGTAGATGCATTTGCTCGGCGATGAGGCCTGTGACTGGGAACTGGTAGCTGTTCATCCATGGCTCTTAGACGGCTCAATATTTCCCTTTGGCCGTGTTGCAATGATCGGACCCGTCTTTCGAGACTTTGCATTGCCTTTGGCATCCACCGGCGCAAAGGCTCCTGAGTGCGGGGGGCTGCCCGCCCGTAAGACGGTTGGGCGTTCGAGGTAGCACTCTCCTGGGTATCAGGTCCATAGGTTGTAGCAGTGATGTGTATCACATTAGCAGACTGCCTCTGCTGATCTTGATCATGAGGTTGGGGGGGTCCACAAGGCCTGTCTTCATAGTAATCAGCTTGCTCTGGATCAGTTTTTCTACTTCGTTTTTGAAGACATAACAATCCTCAATTGTATGCCGCAACATTCTGTGATATGGACAGTAATTGAGCTCATCTGTCTTGTCAGCTTCATGAGGCCTTTTAATGTTTGGCAACTTGAGCAATTCATTCTTCATACAGAGATCGAAGAGTTTCTTCGTATGATCTTTCTGAAAAGAATATGGCGTCTTCAGACGGTCTGCCAATGTGATTGTTGGAGGTGCTTTTCCTTTTGTCTTGCCCCCAGAACCACCTGAAGTTCCTTCACTTTGACCGCCGCTCTGAGGCGAGAAGTCCACAGCATTTACTTCTTTTCCTGTGGCACGTTCTTTGTTGGGCTTGGCTTTAAAGGCCCCAAATGTCGGGTTTTCGGCGAAGAACATTTCAATCTCCGCCACTACAGCATTGAGCTGATCAAAGCCCTTTATGTTGGTTCCCAAGAGCTTTTCACTTACTTCAGCTGCCAGGCCCCGCCGGCATATGGTGATGGCATCTTCTTGGGTGGGCGGATTATCACACCTCATGCTGAAATCTCGCCACCTTTTGATGAAATCTAGAGCAGTCTCCCCTTTTTCTGCTTCAGGGAGCAAAGCTCAGCCAAGGACACCTTTCTTTCTGCAGTCTGGAACCGATCTAAAAACTTCTTCTGCATGTCGGCCCAGTCAACGACAGAGTTTGGCTTCAATCTCGAGTACCATTGGAAAGCGGTGCCCGTAAGAGATGTCGCGAAATACCGCAACAAATATGACTCTTCTAATGCCAGCTCACCCATGGCCGTTAAATAATAGGCCAAGTGTTCGTGTGGGGATGTCTGCCCACCGAACTTCTGCAATTTTGGTGCCTTGGGGCAATCAGGTGGCAACTTCTTGAACTGGTGATGGATCGGATACGGCACCCTGTACAAATCCACAGTGGCGGTACCCTCACCATGTTGTGCGAACTTGTCCTCAACAATCTTTTCAATCAAGCGTCGTTGAGCGACAGCGTCTTCAATTGCAGAGGCTTGTGGGGATTGAGAGCTTGGACCTTGCACTGGCAGTAACTCCGGCATAGCACCTGTATCATTCACCGGGATGGGCTGGCGGAGAGCCATAGGCGCACTGCCGGCCTGCTGTTCCCTTTGGGCATTGAAGTTGGGGGCCGACCTCAACGGCCGCTGGACATTAGCATTCTTCTGCCGCTTCATTTCCAGCATGAGATTGGTCATCTCGATGTGCCAGCGCTGCATGGTTTCATATCTGGCATCATCAGACATTGCATTATATGCTGCCCTGGAGGGCGGTACGAAGACCACATGTTCATCGGGGTCTTCGTAAGGGAGATTCACATCCCCTCGGACACTGACGTTCTCATCTCCGTCATTGTCCTGTTCTATGCCATGGAGGGTATGGTGTTGTTCTTGAGGAAGGCGCTCATCATGTGCCTGGCTCTGGCTAGAAGTGCCACCCGGCCGCCAAACTGGGCTTGGAGGTTCCGCTTGGCATTTCGCGTATTGCGAAATATTGCATCTGTGCCTGGGTTGGATGCCCCTGCGCCTGCTGCTTCTGTAGGTGCATTCACGGGCTCAACTATTTCTTTTCCTGACACATAACAGGAGTGGATCTTCAAATCTCCCCGTACTGGGGCTTCTGCACTAGCCTCCGCCTCTTCATATTCTGGCCCCCGAGCTGGGGCACTGCCCCCAATCGGTCAAAGACCGAGATGCGTGAGGGCTGCTTCACATCATGTCGTTTGTCCTCCTGACGAGTCATTTCCACCCGCGTGGAGACAAAGTTGGGCTTCCGGTATACCCCTTTTCTCTTTTGCCCGCGAGGGTGTTGAGATTTAGGAGGTTGGATTACCGGGTAGTCCTCTTCTGCTTCCGCTTGGGCATTTTTCTCTGCCCTGAGCTTTCTGATTCTTCGGGCCTCCTCCTTGGTGACCCAGATTTGTTTCATCTTGAGCTGGCATTTCTGGACTGCGACACCCGTGGATCGGGCGCGAGTGCTTCTAGGTGCAGCTGAATCCTCTTCCCGCATCTGCCGGAGCAATGCGAAGCGGTTGGAGGTGGGGATAGTAGGGACAATGTTGCTTTTTGGCAATATTGGCTTGCCCCCGTTCAGGTTGACTCTGATATCACCGACAAGGACAGTCTTGCCGGACTTTGAGACAGCGGCCCTAGGCTTTCTGCCTTTGCGGGACAAGTGCCGCTCCCTTTTCACGGGTGCGGCACTGCTGGAAATGGTGTTCACCGAGAAAACTCGGCCTTCACATCGGGGCTTGATGCCCCCAGCTGGAGCCAGCTTCATTTCTTCCGCTGGCGCCTCCTGAGCCGCGGGAACGACCCCGAGGAAGTATGGCGAGCCGACCACCGCCGGGAAGTCGCCAAAACACAGCGGGGTGGTGAGGTAGCCGAAGCGGGCATGGTTCGCCACCACTTGCGGTCCGTACGTCACAGCCGCCATTGTTTGATGTTTTCGTTGACTTCCTGTAATGGCAAAGCCAAATAATCAGGAGCCAAGTATTAGCATCAGGTTTAGCCCATGTATGAAAGGTAGGAGAGGTCCCACCGGGCGTGCCAATTTGTTTAACACGCGAAATATTTCTTTCAAAATCTTTTTATCTTTTGTAGGAAAAAGATAGATTTCGATGTTTATCTATTTCGCGGGCGTGCCAGTCTGTTAAAACAGACGAATTTCATTCATCAGACGATTTGGGTGTCGTGTACTGACCATTCCCCGTCGATAACTCGACGTTTCATTTACATCGAGGAGAACTCGAATACCTTTGATACATGGCTAGACCTGGCTATTGAAAACATATTATGAGCGAGAAAAATTCCCTCCACATCGGGTTCATCTTCCCGTGTGGGATTACAACCATTTCATCAATATATGTGTCCACATTGGGGGCTGTTTTAGAAACCCTTGCCGAAATGGGAACATATTTATCATGTTTTCCCGTTTTTTTTGGAACTGTTTCATAAAGATGCTCCATTCAATGGGGACTGATTAACCTTATCCTTCATGAATTGAGGACTAATCAGTAATTTCACCCTGAACATGTGGACTGATTCGTTATTCCCTTCATTTCTAGGGACCGATTTGCATTTACACCCTGAGAATGAGGGCTGATTCATCGTTTTCATCCCAAAATACGGACTGATTTGTCGTTTCCCACGTTTCTTGGGACTGATTTGCAATTTTGTTCCAAGGGAAATTTTTATGGAATTCTCTAATCCTTTAAAAGATATTTCCACAATTTTTTTGATCTTTTGAGGGTGTTTCCGTAATTTTCTAAGACCAGAATCATCGCGAAAATATTTCCTTGTTGATCATATCTTGTCGAAATATTGTTTCAGATTTTTTTTTTGAACCTTTTGATATTTATTTTCATGTGATATTCATTCAATTTAACATTGACCATGTTCATTGGTCGTTTTTATAAAAAATAAATCAGATTTTTCTTCTAATTTATAAAACAAATATCATTACTTCATGAAATTCGGGTACACCTCCATTTTTTTTTATTTCAATTTTTCTATGTCCATAGAGTCATTTTTGTTGACTCATATGGGGTGTTTTTACATAAATTCGACGTAATGAACTTATCCATCCATTTTAAGTAAGCTCCAAAAGGGAAATACATAAGTATGGGAAGGGGGGACCTCCTCTCTTTCTCTTCTTCTTCTTCTCTCCGAGTCTTCTTCCTCTCTTCTGGAGTTCAGGACTTGAAGTTTTCCGGAGTTCAGAAAAAGCTCTCCTTTCTTTCTTGGAGCTCCTCTCCTTTTATAGGAGATTTGAGGGGAGGTGGGCAGTCCACCGGAGGATTCTTCAAGATATCGGGGGAGTCACCACCAGGTAAGTTTCTCCCTCCCCCCCCTCTCTTTCAAGCAGCAGAGGAGGGAAAAGCCCCCGGGGAAGCTCCATCGGGCACAGCCGCGGCCCCGGTGGGGCCTCCACTGGGGGCGCGCGGCCCCTGGTGGGGCCTCCACCGGTGGCCGCGGCCCCAGTGGGGCCCACAGGGGGCTCGCGACCCCCGGTGGGGCCTCCACCGGTGGCCGCGGCCCCTGTGGGGCCCACAGGGGGCTCGCGACCCCGGTGGGGCCTCCACCGGTGGCGCGCGGCCCCTGGTGGGGCCTCCACCGGTGGCCGCGGCCCCGGTGGGGCCCACAGGGGGCTTGCGACCCCCGGTGGGGCCTCCACCGGTGGCCGCGGCCCCGGTGGGGCCTCCACCGGGGGCGCGCGGCCCTTGGTGGGGCCTCCACCGGTGGCCGCGGCCCTGGTGGGGCCCCCCGAGTGCCTCGGTGTGGGTGGAGCTCCCACTGGGTGCTTCAAGGCCGGTGGGACTCCCACCGGCTAATTTGCGGAAATCCTGATGGGGGTCCCATCGGGTCATTTGATGAAGACTTCTTTATAAGCTCTTCCCCACGGGTCATTTTCACCACGTGGAGTCCAGATCATCCGCTTTTGGCCATTTCTTTATCATTTTTCCGTGCCATGGGTATCGGCTCCTTTCATTTTTGAACATTAAATGTCGTTCGCCCGATGTTGGGCTTAATTCCAGACATACGGGCGTACGGGGTTGACTGATTTCTGTTCTTGGTCAACCCCGGGAGACTTTTCTTCGTCACTTCGGCAGTGCACAGAACTCTCAGATTTATCCAGAAAATTATAAACAAGTGATTTCGTTCTATCCACTCATTCTGAAAATTCCTGAATAAGTAACTTCGAGGGCTGTCCTTTCATCGGGGCTCGGATAAATATTTTCCTTCGCGTATTTGTCCCGGACACTTGGAACGATTGAACGACGAGGATTCTATCCAAGAGTATTGGGGGTTATATGGTTTCGACCCCAACCTGATTCGGAATGACTCCCATCCGAGATTCGACCATACGCAGAAATTTATTTCTGTTTTTTCTGCTGTTTTACCTGTTTTGAAAGTTCAGAGGAACGATTTTCTATCTTTCACTCGTCCCGACATTTCTAAATAAAATGGATTTGAGGATCGACCCTCTTCTTTTTCCTCATATACTTGCTCTATATATATTTAGAACAAGTAGTTTCTTTATGAGAAAAGATTTTGTTCAACACTCCTCTACAACTTTCTTTCCGAAAAGAAGACACCAGCAAGATATTTAATAACCTTCTTAAAGCTGGCCAAATATTGGCACTGGGGTCGCGGGCCATCCGCACAGAGGAGGAAAAGAACCACCCTTGATACTGCAAATACCATTGCATATTGTCGCATCACACCAATGAATGCCAAGCAGTGCAGACCTTAATCGAGGTTTTCATCCAACATGAAGAGATTGAAACCCAGGGGAATTTCACTAGAAATATGTATTCTAAATATCTGATAGAAGAAACTGTACGCCAATTTGGCTTTGCAGAAGACCATTATGAGGTAGAACGGTCGGATTTATATGTTGGAATCCCTTTTGAGATTAAGAGCCTGCCGGATGATCAAGTTGAGCAAGCCCCGGACCAGGTCCCTAAACGAAAGAAAAGGTCGCAACGCCGCCAGGCCAAATCCGACCTTGAACTCACCCAGGGCTCCGAAATTCAGAAGCAGAACCCAAAGGACAAAGTTCAACAGACAAGAACTGAGATGAACTGTGAAAACTGTAAGGGCAAAAGCCATGAAAAAGTTGTTGAATTGAACTCAGAGCAAAGTCAAGGAGACAGATCTCAAGAAGATGAACCTCAATCAAAATCTGACCAGGATCAGGGAAATAGCACCAAGAAAAAGGTTGTGAAACCTACTCCCCGACTAGGTCGAAAAGGCCGACCTCGACAGAAGAAAGGGAAAACATGTTCCATACCAAGTCAAGAGGATCAGGTCAAGTGCGAATCATCTGAACATGGCTCTAAGCAAAGCTTGAAAGGGCAAAGTGAATATGAGCCTCCCAAACCTAACATGCAGCAGGCAGAAGATCGACAAGACAAGGGGCCTGTCGTGGGACTGAATTCACAAGTCGATGGCCCTTCAATAGCTGAATTCCAAGAATTGTCTCTCCACATCATTGAGCAAGTGATTGATGCCACTTTTCAACTCCAACAGGAGGAAGCCAATTGGGTCACTATGACCCCGAAAAGGCATGACCAGCCCAAATTCATCAGGACTCCACAGCGCCACCCTTATATAGGGGGCATTCCTCCACCACCTGCGAAGGTCGAAACCCCTTCTCCAACTGCACTGGCTCAAGCTAAGAAGCAGAAGAACAATAGACACAAGAATTTGAAAAGAAGATTGAGGAAACAGGCTGAGCAAGCTGCCCTGATAGAGGCTCCGAAAGGGCTAGATTCTTTGCAAAAGATTCAGAAGTTAATTGATGAATTGGAAGAGTACATCCCTTCCAGGCCTACCAATGGCATCCCTTTGGACAAATACATTCCTTGAGAGGAGATGGAGCGCAAGACCAGGCTTAAGAATTGGCTTCGTCAAATGCTCCAACAGGCTTAGAAAGGCGAGAAGCTCCCTCTTCCAAAAGAATTGGCCATCTTCTATAAAGATGATGAAATTACCATAGAGAAGTTGGAAGAAATGTTGAAAAACTTCTCTTGTAATATGGTATCAATACCCCCGCCCGAGAATTTATTGACCTCAGGGGGCAAGACAGCCACGACGACCTACCTATCAACGTCGTGGTCGAGGCAGAGGCATAGGCAGAGGCAGAGGATGGGGAATGAATTCCACCCCACCTGCCCGAGGAAATTCTGATCCTCCAAATACAGATAAAGTGATAATCTTCCGCGGTGAAGAGCTTGAACCTACCCTGAAGTGAAGATACGGGGCAATTCATTTATCTTTGACCCTTCAGATGAGGAGGAGATACGGGGCAATTCATTCCTTGGTCAACAGACCACTATGGTAGACCAAGTCAAATCCCTTAGCTAGTAAACCAAAAAGGTAGGCTAACCTAAATCCCCTTAGCCAGCAAACCAAAAAGGTAGGCTAAGTCAAATCCCTGTCTAGTCCACAAACCACCTTGGTAGACTAAGACACATGCCCCTTCTTGGCCAACAAACTGCTATGGTAGGCCAAGCCAAACCTTTAGCCAGCAAACCAAAAATGGTAGGCTAACCCAAGTCCCCTTGGTCAACAAACCGCCGTGGTAGACCAAGTCAAATCCCTTAGCCAACGAACCAAAATGGTAGGCTAACTCTTTCTCAGTCAACAAACCAAAATGGTAGACCGAGTCATATCCTGTAGCCAGCAAAGCAAAATGGTAGGTTATACCTTCCCCCTTCTTGGCCAACAAACCGCAATGGTAGGTTGTACCTCCCCTTAGCCAACAAACCAAAAAGGTAGGCTAAGTCAAATCCTTCCTGGGTCAATAGACCACCACGGTAGGACAGGTCAAATCCTTTAGCCATCAAACCAAAATGGTAGGCTAACCTAAATCGTTTGGTCAACAAACTAAAATGGTAGGCTCACCTAAATCATTTAGCCAGCAAACCAAAATGGTAGGCTAACCTAAATTCTTTAGCCAGCAAACCAAAATGGTAGGCAAACCAAAACCGAGTCAAATTCCTCAGCCAACAAACCATAATGGTAGGCTAAGTCCAAATGGCAAATCCTATAGCCCAAGGTCCCGTAGCCTTGCTCTGGATCCCAAGCTTCAAAAAAAAAAAAAAATAGGGACTAAAAATAGAGATGTCCCGGCAGACTTGGTCACTCCCCAAAAGGAATGCCCAAGGACAAAAAAAACTAAAATCCAGCTGAGGTGAAAACCCAAAAGGGGGCCTTGGACTGGAGGACGGGGACAAAAAATTTGCACTTGACTTAAACCTGACCTTGGCACTCTACAAACGTACGAAGGAAGACCAAGTGTTTGTGCTCAGTTCTGGGGGAGGAGAAATACCTCTCTCTCCAAGCTCCGATCGTCCATTGTCTGCACGTGCGCGCAGGGCCCCTCGTGTTCCGTTCGTGCTCTATGACGTGCAGAGAAGAAGACACTGCAGGGCTATATATAAAGACTTGAAATTTTTTAATTAAGTCCTTCCGTGTTTTAAAATAGCACATACGTGAAGGCATGTTTATGTAAACGCCCAATGGAGGCGCATACACCCCATTGAGGACATATGTGTAAATGTCATAAATACACAAAATTTGAGAAAATTTGTGAAATTTTAATTGTCATCTAAATTCCTTAATTTCGGTAAAGGTCATTTAATAAACGTATCGTATCGAAGGTCTTCGGGTTTTTACCCGATGTAAATGAAACACTGACTTCGGTTGGTGGAGAATGGTCCATTACACGACCACCCTAATCGCCTGATCAACAGACGCGCGCGGAAAAAAAAAAAAAAAACACTCGAGGGCTCAGGGTTTATACCCAATGCACCTCATAAATATAAAATTTTTGTCTGTTTATTTTAAACAGTCTGGCACGCCCATGCATAAATGTATATGCGAGCACGTATTTTTTTTCATACAAACGGATAAATACCGGCATGTACCCAAAAAGACAAAAAGAAGTCATGAAAAAAATTTCCTTTCCGCGTTCCACAACCATCTTCTAACAGCCTGCTCATATTCTAAAGTGATTTGGGATGAAACTGGGCAGCGTGTTCAGATTAACATCCCTTCTTTTACAGGAGCTAAATAATTATTATGGGGCTGGGGCAGGAAATTTTCTAACAAGGCAGTGATTCATGGGATTAAGGGTAATGTTTTGGTTTGGGCTAAACTAATGGGAAACTTGAGAGTCCTCAGTCACCTCTCCTTTGTACCTAGGGAGGTGAGTTATTTTTGGGTTGTTAAGGTTGGAGAGAAGCTTTTTTGTATAGAGATTTTTGTTGCTTTTACCTCTACACTTGTACTTTCTGTTATTTTCAACATACTATGTGGTATCATCCACATTCCCAAAAAAAAAGCATAATCGTCATCTCTAATCAAGAGGGAGAATGTACTTATACCTAAGTACACAATAAGTTGTACTATAGGTACAAAATAAGCTAAAAACACAATCTAAACATAATAACAAACCCACTCTCACTAACTACTAAACATGGCACTAGTCCTAACACTGCCATCCACCATAAACAGTTAGAACATAAAAGAATGAGTCAGCATGCCTTGCTATAACTGGTGATTTAACATTTTAATTTTCATTTAAAAATAACTCTAAGAGTAAAGAATGATAAAACAATGTTTAACCTGATAAGAGCATCAATACGAGGGTTTAAAAAGCCAGCCAGTTAGGAGCAAAGCCAAGGAACTGGCATGAACCAGCCCAAGGTTTTGGTGGCTGGTCTTTTGCCAGACCCAGCCAGTTTGCCATAACTGACCAGGGAAGTGGAATTGCTGGATCTGGGTCCTGAAATCGATTTTCAAATGTCCTTGCAAACTCACCACAGTTCAAGCTAATTTGACATATGTGTACCCAGTAGCTTCTTTACATCATGTTATATGGAAATATAATATCAAGTTCCAAAGCTGAAGAGAAATACTGAAGAAATAGGCCACAAATGGTAATTCGATTGGTGCAGTTGTTAACAATCCAAATATATAAAACCACATCTGTTAATTTTCTTCATTTTGCAACAGGTAACTATTAAGGTCAGTCATTCCTTACTTTCTGAATGCGAGCACGTTCCTTCGGATATATTGCTTTATGTTCTCTTGTAATAACAATTGCCTTTAACATAGAACTTTTTTCATTTGGAACACCATTAGATCCGTCTGTGGGAGATGAATCAGATGATCGTGCTAATACTGCTTTTGCATCTCCAACGTTGGCAATTAAAACCTAACAAATGAATGCATTTAAGAATGAGGAATAACTAAACATGGAAAAAGATAGCAACGTTAGCCTGAAATATTCTGCCAAGAACCCAAAAGTATAACAATGACAAAGCAACAATATCATACAGCAATGAAGCACAATACAATTTGAACAAAAGCAAAGAGAGGATTATAAAATTTAAAAGCATCAAGAAACAATTACAGCTGTGGAACCTCGAAACAGTGCTTAAGTATGTGCTAAATGACTACATGGTTCAAGTTCTTCCTTGCTAAAGAACTAAAGAGGATAAGATAATGCATTGACTGAAGAAGACAGGAATAAGCTTCCACATATTGGCAAAGAGGTAAGACATGCAGAATGATACTTGGAGATGTCAACCTATCTAACATGGATAAGGGTACACTGCTAGTTAGTGATAAAGTCTGTAAGTACCAAAGGGAGGAGTATAATTATAGATGTTGGGAACCATCAGCCTTAGGAGTTGTAATTTGGCTCTGTCCTTGAAGATTTGATTTAAAAATCTAAATACTAAGGACCCTAGCTTTGTCATATATAAGGTGCCATGACTATATAATGAGGCCTAAAAAGCACTTTTTTGTCCCTGATGTGCATCGAGGTAACCAAAGAAGGGGTCAGCGCACCAAGACCAAATTCTTTTCAATATAAGAAGTTTTATTTCACAGAAGAATATTTTGGCATCTTTAACATGTTGTGGAGAATTTATTGCAGTGCTGGACAAGGATGGCAAAATCGAGCGGGTCGGGTCGGGGTCGGGCGGGTCGGGGTCGGGTCGGCGCCCGGCGACCCGAGTTGGCGGGGGAACTGGCCGGGATCCGCGGATTCCCGGTAGTCGGGTCGGATCCGCCGGGGTCGCGCGACTTTGCGACCCGACTACCCCGACCCGCCCGACCCCGCGGATCCCCCTTTAAGGAGGGATCCCGTCCCGGGACTGCGCAGACAGAACCCTGTCTGCGCAGTCCCGAGCACCCCCCTTCCCAGCCCCCTGCCCCCCTCCCCCTGCCGGAGCAGCCACCTACGCCGCCGCCGCCGCCGCCGGAGCTCCGGGAGGCTCGCCGCCGGCCGCCGCCACTGCAAGCAGCCGCCAGCGCCCTTCCTCTCTCTCTGTTCTCTTCTCTCTCTTCTGTGAGGTGAGATTTTTAAAATTTTTTTTTTAAATCTGAAAAAATAGGAAATGGTAAATAGGCTATAGATCTGTAGATCTATAGTATATTTAACATGTTTATGACTTCATTCTCTTAAATCTCCAAATTTAGCCCTAATTAGGGTATAAATGTCAAATTTAGCCCTAATTCTCTTAAAATATGCCACCTATTCAATCTCATGAGGTAGAGGATGAGGGTTCAGAAATGTCAAATTGAGAAGGTATTTTTATTTATTTCATGTTATCAACTTGTACATATTTTAATTTTTGCGATGTATGAACATTAATGATTATGTCTTTAGTCATTGTTATTGTTCTTCATGGTACATGAACATGATAAGATTTAAATTTCAATGTGTTTGATTTCAATGAATGTTGTATGTGTCTAGGTAATTTTCTGTAAATTTTAGGGATTTTTCCTGATTTTTTCAGATTTTTTCTGATTTTTTTCATTTTTTAAATAATTTTTTACTCTGGCCGACCCAGGGTCGGCCAGACTCCATTGGAGTCGGCCGGCTCCACCGACCCAACCCGACCCGAGTCGGGGTCGGCTGGGTCCGACTCACCCAGCCGACCCGACCCTGCCATCCATGGTGCTGGAAGGTTCTTACAGCTTTGCCTATTTGTCTACATATAGAGATCATAGCGGAAATAGAAGAGCAAGGTAATTCATTGACCAAGTTAAGCATTTACTTAAAAAATGGTATTCGAATAATGAATTAAAATTTTGAGATAACACTATCATTAGGGAAAGGGATTTTTACATATTATCCCAGAAATCTGTGATATTCTAAATAACATCCTCAAATCCTAATATTTAATAATAAATCACTAAATTTTATCTTAATTCCAAAAAAAATCACTACTGTCTATTTCCCTTGGCTATTTCTCAATTAATTGAGGTTAAATTTAACCCTATTGCCAAAATGTCAATTTTACCCCCAATCCTCCTCTCCCCTATCCGAACCACCCTCTTTAAGCGCCCCCTACCCGAGACCACACCCTTTCCCCAACCTGGCTGCAGCCACATCTGTGCTCCCTACCCTGACATTCACATTCCACCCCTCAACACCCACGACTCACCTGCAGCTTCTCACCACTGGAGCCCCCCACCCCCCAGCTGCAGCCCCCACAGCAACAACCACCCCCACCCCCCCCCAACCCCATTCCCTGCAATGCAACCTGCCATACACCCCCCCCCAACCCCGGGGGATGGCTACAGATGCAAACGCACCCCCCTCCCTGGACCCCTTCAGTAGAAACTTGATTTGGAAGACATCATGGAGAGCCTCCTGTGGAGGTATGACATTCCTCCACACTGCGCCCACAAACCTATCTTCATGGTTGCAGCCTTACCATGCAGGAGCATGGGGGATGAACAGTGAAAATGACTCATGAGGGTAAGACGAAGATGGCAGTCAGCCATCCAGCGGCAACATGGAAGCTTTCTGCGATCTCTGCCTTGAGAGAGAGCCACAATTATGTGCCAACAAGGGAATACTAAACAGCACACAGCTATCACCTCACAGGGGTTTTCTTTCGAACACTGGTCATCTCCTTCTGCATATGCAATCTTATACGAACTTGTCTGGGTGCAAAACTTTCGTGCACTTCCCCTGCAAACCCAGCATCCCGCCCTCTGCCACCCCCCAGCACCTCCCTGCCTCCCCACTGGAGCCTCCAAACTCTCCCCCACCCCACTGCAGCTGACCCTGCATGTCCCATGCCCAAACCCCCTCTCTCTCCTTTTTCATGGTGTCCCCATGCCCCCCCCCCCCCATGTCCCTACATCCCACCAGATTCAGCACCCAACAGGCAGGCAGTCACATCTCCAGTATGGATGAGGCATGGGAGAGGGTTGTGGAGGAGGCCCTCAAAGGGCAGACAGACTCCACCATGGGGTCAAGGATGAATCTCCCTCCGCCCATGCCCCTATCGAACACCTTATCTGCCAGTGCCCTTCTTCTTCTCATTCCATCGCAAGGGAGGAGGAGGGAGGAGGAGAGATAAGTTAATAAAAAAGGAAATTCTTAAATATTACCTTCATAATTTTACTATATGTAAATATTATATACATATATATATTGAAGGATATTTTGGTCTTAATACTTATTAACAGATTCCAGATAAAACATTCTCTCTTTTGATGCCTTTTTTGGATGGCAACTCAGTTATTTTTTAATCCAAGAAGAGTTTAGGGGGTTATTTTTAAATATTAGGATTTGAGAGTTTATTTGGAATATTGAACATTTTAGGGGAGAATATGTAAAAAAACCCTAAATAATTATACGCAAGTAACGCAACTATCAATGAAACAATTCAAGGTAATATGCCAAGAGCATTACGCTTCTATCATATGCCCATGTTGAGAAAAAAATTAAACAAGTATAATCCAAGATAGCTTTGTCAATGGTTAGTCACTCAAACAACATTGTTCATATAGAAAACCTTCAAAGGAAAAGAAAAAGGCACTCTATGGATGGAACACAAAATGAATAGATAATAGAAACACCAGGGATGTCAAAACTCACTGTTTGCCCCAAAACCCATAGACAGACAGCAGTAGCACCATCTTGCCAACCTCCTGATAAGGTCAATAAATACCAAGTTTATAAGGATCCAGTTGCTGGGAAGTGTACAATCAATAGTACGAATGAAAAGTAATTGTATATTAACAGTTCTCGCTCTGTCCTTCTTGATAACCCTAGTAAAGGAAATACAGGCCTAAAAAGAACAGTATGTAAAGTGAAAAACAAAAGGACTTTTTTATTTTCTAGTCCCTATTGTCGGACGCGGAAAAAAGAATATTATGGTTTGGGAACATTTGATTAAATTTCAATTGATTGATTTTTATTTCTTTTGCGGGGCGTGCCAGCCTGTCTAACAGATAGAGTTTGAAATCCGCACGGTGCGGAGGAGAATGTTATGTCCAAAGAATGGACAAGTGCGCCTCATTTTCTTTTTGAAAACATGTTTGTTCCGCGATTTTATTTTATCAGGCGATTAGGGTAGCGTGTGCTGGACCCCTTCTCCATCGACCGGAATCGATGTTTATTTACATCGGATTAAAAGCCTTTGATGTTAATTTACATTAATTTTAACCCGTACACCATTGATAGCAAAAGTCGAGGTTTACATTTTTTCTAGAAAATAGTAACACGGTGTTTTATTTTTTTATCGGACGAAATAGATTTTGTTTTGAAAAGAGCATGGACTCTATTTGTGAGTTTAGTCATGCAATTTAAGGAATGAGTGGGTGTAAACCCGAGGATTTACTTGATGTTTGAATATGTTGTGTATTTGAGCAGAGCTACCGCATATGCAGAATTCCGTTCAAACACATATGAACATATATTTGACAAACATATGGTCGTACTATTTTTGGCAGAGTCTCCGTATGGACAGAGTTTCCCCATAAAATACACACATATGAACATAATTTTATGGACATATGAGTATGCTTTTGGGCAGAACCTCCGCTTGGGTAGAGTTTCCTTTAAAAGACATACACATATGAATACAAAGATTTACCCTTCACGGAGTCTCGCTCAACATGAGGGAACAACATAGATGTGTCTAAATGCTTATATCCATGGAGACTAACTCGACATGGAAACATTTAGAACACAAGAACATGGAGATGTTAAATACCTTATACCCATGGAGACTAACTCGACATGGAAGGTATTTAAACACCGAAGCACACGAGCACAATTGTTTTAATTTGATCTCCACAGAGACTGACTCGATGTGAAGATATAAATGTGTTTGAATTTTAAGATCCCCTCTATGGAGACTAACTCGACATGGAGGGGATTTACGAGAATTTGTGGTCGGAGGGGGGTGACCCTTTGTTTTCCGAGGAGCGAATACCTTCACACCGAACAGAGCCTTCAACAAGCAAGTCTTTCTTTTCAAATTTCAGAAAAGAAGAGGAACCTTTCCAATTTCAGAAGAAGGGATTCCGGGTTGCAAGAAGCCGTTGATGGAGGAGAGAGGGATAACCGATGGGACAGTCTCCTTAACTGATGGGGGAGTCCCATCGGTTAAGGGGTTCATCCTTAACCGATGGGATGGTCCCATCGGTTAAGGGTCTCCCTGTTGACATAAAAAAAAATGTCAAAACCCCAGAAATCTCAAAAGTACCCCTATAAGGGGACGAATGGAGCTCCAAGCCTCCAACCCTTTTATATTAAACAAGTTGGAGGACCTCCAACCTTTTTATAAAATAGTTGGGGAGATCTCCCCCCCAACCTGTTTTATATAAAATTGGTTGGGGGAGATCCTCCCCCAACCGGTTATATATAAAACTGGTTGGGGGACTTCCAACCTTTTTATATAAAACAGTTGGGGAGATCTCCCCCCCAACCGATTTTATATAAAACTGGTTGGGGGACCTTCAACCCTTTTTATATAAAAAAGGTCGGGGAGATCCCCCCCCCCCAACCGATTTTATATAAAACTGGCCTCCCCCAACCGGTTTTATATAAAAGCAGTTGGGCCTTCTCCCTCTCCCTCCTGCGCATGTAAACAGGGTGGCCCTCCCCTATAAAAGGGGAGGCACCTCCTCCATTCCAAGTGGTGCATGAAGCCCCACAAATCCCCCCTTTACATGGATGGCAAAGTCGGCCGACTCGGAGCGGAGTCGGCCGACTCTGAGTCGGGTCGGCCCCTGGCGACCCGACTCTGGGGGGGGAACACCGACCCACCCACAGGACTGGTTTACAAAGTCCACTGCCCCGACTCAGGCCGACTCTGGCCCGACTCAGGGTTGGGATCGGCTGGGGCCGACCCAGCCACCCGACCCGACTCTGCCATCCATGCCCCTTTATGCTGGAAAAACCAGTCCCATATTGAAGAGGCCAGCCAAGGCACCAAGCCCCTAAATGCTGTCCCTAAACCCTGCTGATTGCAACCCCAAATCCTTGTAAACCAGTCCCCCGAAGCTTTGTAAAAGCCCCCTTGTTCTGAGAATTCCAGAGATAGAAAAAATTTCTGTCTTTCCAATCTCCTCTCGTCGGTTCTTCCAATTCTTTGATTCGGCGTGAAGGTATTCGCTCATTTCTTGCTCGATATGGAGTGAGGAGTGCTCGATAGCGTGCAAAAGAGCAGGAGATCGCCATCGTATACGGCATCAACATCTCCTCGTCCCCTCCATGAAGGGTTTCTCTAAAGTTCTATAGTATATTTCATATCCCCACATCGAGCAAGTCTCTGTGGAGATTTTTTGGGATTTAAATACTGTCCGTATCGAGCAAGACTCTACGGACATATGGTATTTAAATACCATTGTATGTTGTGCTCAAAATGCCTCCATATCAAGTAAGTCTCTATGGGCACGAGCATTTAGATGCCGTTTGTTCTTATATGTATATGTTTCTTCGAGGAGACTCTGCCCAAGCAGAAGTTCTGCACAAGAATATATTCATATGATCCTAATCTCGTGCTTATATGCATATGTTTTCTTGAGAAAACTCTGTATAAACAGAAGTTCTGCTCAAATATATATCCATATAATCATGATCTTACGATCATATGTATATGATTCTTAGGATGAACTCTGCTCACGTGGAGGTTCTGCCCGAGAACAAATCCATATAAGCACAATACTCTTGTATATTTGTATCTTGGTATATTCTGTACCCCACATCGAGCAAGTCTCTGTGGGGATTTTCTGGGGTTTAAATACTGTCCATATCGAGCAAGTCTCTATGAACATATGGTATTTAAATACCCTTGTATGTTGTGCTCTAAATGCCTCCATATTGAGCAAGACTCTATGGGTACGGACATTTAGATGCCTTGTACTCACATGTATATGTTTCTTCGAGGAGACTCTGCTCAAGAGCATATCTGTATGATCATAATCTCGTGCTTATATGCATATGTTTTCTTGAGGAAACTCTGTCTAAACAGAAATTCTCCTCGAATACATACTCATATAATCGTGAGTCTATGTTCATACGGATATGAATCCTAAGTTGAACTCTACCCATGCAGGGGTTCTACCCGAGAACATATCCATGTAAGTACAATCTTACGTATATATTTCCTCAAGGACACTCTATCTAAACGGAAATTCCGTCCAAGAATTTACTCGTATGTTCATAACTATGCGTTCATATGCATACATCTCATAAAAGAAAGATCCGTCCAAGTGGAGATTCTGTCCCAGAATATATTCATGTACTCGCAGAAGTTGTGCCCATATACCACATTCCCGAGAAGAAATCTGATTTCGACAGAGATCCCATCGGAGATATATCCATGTGTTCACAAATATATAAAGGGGACTCCTGTGAACGAAAATCTTGCCCCTAGGAAATGAGTACATACTCAGAAAATAATTAATACGGGCATGTTCCTGCCCATTGCAAGCTACATGACAAGTTCAACAAAGGAAACTCATACTCTTTTCAAAAAGACAACCCTATTTTCAAACTTAGACTCATTATGTTCAAAATAAATAAGCAAAATTGTTGTCTTGGAATTTCTTACAGATGCATATATTCTCGCCCATGCTATGAAATGGTATTCGGGTTAAAACTGGTGTTAATACGACACCTAAAGTTTTTAACTCGATGTAAATGTAACATCGATTCCGATCGATGGAGACAGGGGTCCAGCACACGCCACCCTAATCGCCTGATGATTAAAAGGCACGGAATCAAAGAAGTTCATATTATAAATGGCGCACTCATCCGTTTTACGGATATACAAAAATTCTTTCTCTGCATTGCGCAGACCCTTACTTCTGCCTGGCAGGCAGGCTGGCACGCCCCGCAATATAATCTTTGTCTAGAGATTCTCCTCCCTTTTATGGCAGAGAGTGTGAAACTTCTTCGCGAGCGGCTGAAGTCTTTTCGCCTAAGGCCGAAGATGATCAGCATCCTTAGCCGTTTGATAGAAATGATGGATTGCCACCTCATAATTCCTTTTTTGGGACGACGGCAGTAGAGGGTGATAATACCACCTTTTCTTTTGCTGAGTTAGGACTCCCGACTGAGCCATATCCACCCACCACAGTCGAGGCATATGTCCCAGTGGCGGTAGGGGAGTTCCCCATCGGAGGATCAGTTCCTGAAGGTAGTTTCCTTCTGAGCCGATGTGTGGGTCATTTGATTTTCTCTCCGTTTTTTTTTTCTTCGTATATCATGTTGATTGATTTTTTTTTTTTGCTCAGGTGGCTCAAATTTTATCAACCTACTTTTCTCGAGAGGAGAAACCAGCCCATATTTTCTACCTGAGACCAGCTCTTCTTTCCCATCCTTGGAAAATACGAGAAGCCCCTTCCCAAGAAGCACGCTTATTCTGCTTTTCAGGTGGGGGACACCATTGGGGACAATCAGGATCTCCCCCAGGCAGAATATAATCCCGAGATGTCCGCTTTGTTAGCAGATGCAGGAGGCTTTAATTCATATCCGGCTGATCTCCCATCCTCATCTCAAGGATTTTATGCCGAGTAGTCAAGCTTTGTTCGACCCTCAGATCCTGAGATAGAAGGAAGAAACTCTTCACCGGGTGAGGAGGAGTGGATTTCATCTCTCTCCTTTTTCTTTTGAGACTTGATGTTCATTTGCTTCTTTCTTCTTCTTTTTTGTTGAGTACCTTTCTTTTGTTGTTTGGTGGTGCATTTAGCAAGTGACTCGCCGCATCCCAATAACAACGGGTCTCCGCCGATAGAATTGGCCACCTTTCCAGAACATGGTGTAGAATGGCCGACAGGAGTCCAGCCCACTTTACTTCCTTTGGGCGATGGTTTTCTTGAATCGATCTTTGAGAGAGTGAGAGTTGTAGTGAGGGCGGAAGATCCCCCATCGATTGAAGCTGTAAGGCATGCACTAGAGCAGAACGCCATTGCCGCCTTCTATATGGGCCTTTCCAACGACCCCTGAATGATTGCGGTCGAGGAGATTTGGGATGAAGTACGCCGCCTTCATGCTGCTGCGACCTAGAACCCTTATGATCGGACGATCCAGACCTTGGAGAGCGACATATGCTCCTTGACCAGCGCTGCTGATGAACTAGACTCCCGTGCGAGCGAAGCACAAAAGCGTCGAAAGACGTGGGAGTCAGAAGCAGCCGAAGAGGGCAACAGGGCTGCAAGATTGTGGCGTGAAGCTGATGATTTGAGGTCTTCTTCCGAAAGGAAAGCCAAACAGGCTAAGGATGAACTGATGCAGGAAGCCGCCTTTGCTAAACAAGGCGCCAAGCTGCACAAGTCCATTTCCTCCAAGGCCAGTGAGGTTGAGAAACTGAAGAGGAAGAAGCCTCGTTGCCTTTGTTTTCCAATATAATATTAGTATGCTGGCCCTTTTCTGCTTGACTTTTCTGTTTAACTTGTACGTTGTAGTCACTACCCTCTGTATGTTTATACCAGAGAGCCTTGGAGCTTTGTAAATATAGAATAAAGGACGATTTTGAAAAAAGTCACCCCTTCCACTTCTCTTCCTTTTCCTTTTCTTTTTTTTTCTTTTTCTCTTTCCTTTCTGTTTTTTTTTTCACATAACCAGCTCCAGCGCCTTTTCGGATTTTCACTGAAACTAGCCCCCTTTAGCTTTTTCCAATACGTCCTTTCAGGTTTTCACGTTGAGAGGTGTTGACACGGGAAAGATATCACTTTGACATATCATTTGATTTTGGATTGCTCATTTGATTTTATGTGGTTCATGTATTCATTTCACATGCTTTGATTTGTGTATCGTGATTTGCGGGGCGTGCCAGTCTGTCTAACAGACAGAAGAAAGAGTCCGCGCAATGCGGAGAAGGTATTTTTGGGTGTCCATGGAACGGACGGGTATGATGTCCGTGGAACGGACGGGTATGATGTCCGAGGAACGGACGGGTATGATGCCCGTGGAACGGACGGGTATGATGTCCGTGGAACGGACGGGTATGATGTCCGAGGAACGGACGGGGATGCCCGTGTGACGGGCGACTAGGGTTGTCCATGAAATGGACGGGGATGCCCGTGTGACGGGCGACTAGGGTGCGCCGTTTTTTATCTGAACTCCTTGAGTCCCGTATCTATACTCATCAGGTGATTGAGGTAGCATGTGCTGGACCTCTGTCTCCATCGACCGGAGTCAATGTTACATTTACATCGAGTTAAGACTCTTGGTGTTATTTAACACCAGTTTTAACCCGAATACCATTCATAGCAAAAAGGGATGAGAGAATACACATTTTTTTAGAAAATCCTGGTCATGATGTATCATTTTTCTTTTGGTTATTTTTGAAATACTTTTGCTTTGAGTGTTTCATTTTGAAAAGACTACCTTTGTGGAGTCCGAAATATGACTTTTAAGAAGGGAACGGGTATATTTCCGTGAACCCATTTGGGGTCTCCCTCCTCTCCTTTTTTTTTGAGAAAGATGTTGTTTGAAGGTTTTATTTGGAAAACCTGAGGATTATTATTGCAGACAGGCATATACCCGTGCATTTGATTCTGAACTTGGGGGAAGTTGTGATTCAAAGTAGCACTTCTGTATTAGAAGAGTTGCTACATTAATTCGTTTATAACATCCTTCTTTTAAATGAAGTCTGAATTGAGGCAGAATTTCTTTTCTCCTCGTTCATCGTTTCATTTATTCATCATTCATTTTTCTTTACTTGTATGAGTATGATTTTTGGAGAACGTATGCACATATCTTCATGGACGTTCTTGTCAATTTGAAGTTCCTTTCTGGAAACTGTCCATACGAACACAGTTCTTGTGAGTATGCATTCATGCTGCTCTTGGGAGTATCTGAGCACAGTTCGGGTCCTGTCACAGTTCGGGTCCTGTCACAGTTCGGGTCCTGTCCTCTTTTTCTTTGGATGTGTGTATATTATCACAATTTTCATAAATTTATTTTGGTAGAGTTTCCGCTTATGCGGAATGCCCTCACGGAGATATATTCATATAAACATGTACTTATATCCATGTGTCCTCAGAGAATCTTTGCCCGGAGGGATTTTGCCTTTAAGAAAGTATGTGTGTATAAACACAAATTTGCAGTTTACGCATATTTTCTCACCGGTATTCCTATTTGAATGGAGTATCCGGCAAAAGGTATCATCTGCATATGCAGAATCCTTTTTGAGAGGCATATGCATATAATTGCGGATTTATGATTATATAGACATGTCCGTAGTCGGAGACTCCATTTGGGCAGAGTTTCCTCTTGGGAACACATGTATATAAATACAAAGTTTGTGCTTATATTGATATGTTTTTTAGAGGAAAAACTCTGACATGGGCAGAGCTTCCTTTCAAGTAACACATGTGTATAGGCACAAATTTGAATTTTATAGGTATGTTCTTAGGCGGAATCTCCACTTGGGCAGAGTTTCCTCTAGGAAACATGCATATAAAAATACCAATTTGTGAATATACAAACATGTTCTTGGGCAGAATCTCCCTTGGGCAGAATCTCCTCTAAGAAACATATAAATATAAACACAGATTTGAAATTTATAGATATGTTCTTAGGTTGAATCTCCACTTGGGCAGAGTTTCCTCTAAGAAACACATATATAAATACGAATCTGTGAATATATGAATATATTCTCGAGCAGAATCTCCACTTGGGCAGAGTCTCCTCTAAGAAACATATGCATATAGCACAAACACACCATCCCGGAGAGTTTAAAACTCGATGGGAGGTGGCATGAATAACAGAGGTATCTAAAATACCATATGTCCGGAATGGACGGTATTTAGAACCTATAGCCTGTGAGGGCCAGGTGCCGCTATTGCGGACTTTTAGCCGATGAAGTTTGCCGATGCCGCATACGGATAACCTCTCAACACTCGGGGGAAGAAGATTTGGTACCTTCACTCACACAAGAAATGAGATAGAGAGAGAGACGGGAGACTTTGGAAATTTTCTATTCTTTCAGAATTTCAGAAAAGAGGGGGGCAGCAATTTCTCCAGGGAGCCGGCATCTCCCGGGGCCAGCCCCTTGAAATGGGGGGATGGGGTGCCTTTTATAGGGGAAGGCACCCCTTACATTGCATGGGATGGGGGGGGGGTTTAAACCGATGGGAGTTCCATCGGTTAGAGGGAAAATTCCCTCTAACCGATGAGACTCTCATCGGTTAAAGCTAACCGATGAGACTCTCATCGGTTAAAGAAAAAAAACTCTCTAACCGATGAGACTCCCATCGGTTAGAGGGTTAAAGGCCCTCTAACCGATGGGGGTTCCATCGGTTAGGCCCTTTTTTATTTTCTTTTATTTTCTATTTTCTATTATATTTTTTTTCCTGTTTTCTGTCTTTCTGTGTGTTTTTTTTTTGTTTCTTTATTTTTCTGTTTTCTGTTTTTTTTTTGTTTTATGTTTTTTTTTTTTTTGAAAGGGGGACCCCTTAACCGATGGAACATCCATCGGTTAAAGGGGAATCCCCCCCTAACCGATGGGGGTTCCATCGGTTAGAGGGGGAGACTCCCCTAACCGATGGAAGCCCCATCGGTTAGGGGATTCCCCTTAACCGATGGAACTTCCATCGGTTAGAGGGGAGTTCCCCTCTAACCGATGGAAGCACCATCGGTTGGAGGGGTCTCCCCCTCCAACCGATGGAAGCACCATCGGTTAAGGGGGAAAAACCCCCTTAACCGATGGTAGCCCCATCGGTTAGGGGAAAAAACCCCCTAACCGATGGTGCCTTCATTGGTTTAGGGGAGGGGGATTTCTGGGAATAAATTAATGGGGGGATTGACACTAAATTTATTTTTTATGTCAACAAATGCCCCCACGGGAAGTGTGCCGACGCCGAAGGCGGAGGAGGACGTCCCGTGCAATCTTTGAGCTCTGCTTCTGATCTTCATGACTTGACAATGAACTTGAATCGGAAGCACTTGCACTGTGAAGTCGACAACCTCGGGCAACGATCGACTTTGTCATGCTTCTTGTGCTGAGCGATCAGCTCCGCTTCCTTGGATTTACTCAGAACTGACTTTGGCTTTCTTCACCTGGGTCTTTGCCTTCTGGATTTCATCTCAGGGATTTTTTTTAGATCTGCCTTTCTGGCTTTGTTGACTATGAATTTGATTGAGGACTCAATTGGTGAGACTCGTCTTTCTGACTTTGCTCAACAACTTGATTTGAGAGAGATTTTTTTTTGACTTGTGATTCTGACTTGATTCGCAGTTGGATCCGATATCACTTTCCTGAGCTTTGCCTTTTTGGCATTTGCTTGTATTGGATTTGACATCTTTTTCTTGAATCTTGTCTTCTTGGCTTTGTCCGAGATTTGGCATGGTATTCGGTACTGAGGCTAACCTTCTTGGTTTTGCGGCTATCTTTCTTCTTCCTTTTTTTGTATCTGTTTTGAATTCTCAACCATCCTTGCTCCGGAAGTTGTTGGAGACAGGAATGGTGAAACTCATTTGAATATTCCCTCTTCTTCCAGACCCAAGAGAGCTGGAAAAAGGGGGGTGGCGGATTCCGCCTTATCTGGCGGTGGCTTTCTTTTCTTTTCTTTTCTTCTCTCATCAATGTCATTCATGATTCTTCTTCTTGATTTGTCACTTATCCTTTCTTCCCTTTTTGACTTATCTACCTCAGATGACGAGACAGATGAGGAAAAGTGCTGGTCCGATTGCTTCGGGCGGCAATGCCTCTTTGCCTAGAGGTTCTCCTCTCCTTTGTGAAGTGGAGCATGAGAATTCCTCACGGGCAGTTATCAACTTTATGCCGGAGATTGATGATAATAAACCATCATCTGACTGTCTGTTTTCTTGAGATAGCTGTGACGGATGACGGTGCCTCTGCATTTGCTGAGCTGAGGGTCTCGACGGAACAGTATTCTTCTGCTCCTGTCGGGGCTTATATCCCAATGCCTGCCAAGGAATATTCTGCCATGGAATCAACTCCTGCAGGTGACTCCTTTACTGAGCTCATATACAATCTTTAAAGATGATGTTTTCTTTTCTGATATTGACTTTCCTTCCTTGTATTCAGGTGACTAGATCTTCTGTGATCAACTCTTCTTTGGGGGATGATGGATTCATATTCTGTATTTGTGGCTAATCCTCTCTTTCCACTTTTGGGGAGATGCAGGGAGCCCTTTTTTTGGAGTTTCAGGCTTATTCTGCCTTTCAAGTAGGCGATGCTGCGAGTGACGATGGTGTTGAGCATGGTTGTCGGGAAGGAGAACATTGCCCGGTTGGTACGCGAGCTTCTTTGAATCAGGAGGCTAGAGATGAGGCCATAGATTCTGAAGAAGAAACTGCCTATGTAAGAAACGGAAGGAACTTCCGCCAGTCGACAGCCTCCAAAGTTAAGGAAGTTGAACAGCCGAAGAGGAAAAAGCCTTCCTGCCTCTGCTTTTCAGTATGACATTTACATGCTGAGCTCATTATCTTGCCCCCCCCCTTTTTTTTTTGACTTTCATGTAGCGATCACCACTCTTTGTATGTTTGTACAAAAAGTGACTTGTGACTTTGTAAAATACAAGGTGAAGGACAATGGCGGTCCTCCTTTTCATTTTCCTCCTTTCTTGTTCTTTTTTTTTCTTTTCTTTTTCATCTCCTTTTTTTTTACATTACCAATCCCAGTGCCCTCTCGGGTTTTCACTAAGACTGGCCCCCTTTAGCTTTTTCCAACGTGCCCTTTCGGGTTTTCACGTTGAGGAGTTACCCATTTTTGCCTGAAGCGCCTTTTCAGGTTTTCACCTCAGCCGGATTTTTTGATCTTTTTACCCTCAAGCATACAATGAGCCGTATACTTAAGTCCATCGGGGTATCTCTATTTTTTAACCCCCTTTTTTCTTTCTTTTTCTCTTCTTTTTTTTTTTGACTTGACTGTTGAGGACTTGACTGACTTGGATAGTTGAATGGCTAAGGGTTTGGTTGTGGAATGAGTGATGTATTCGGATGTGGTTTGAGATTTGAATTTGGCCAATGACTGGAAATTCGGATTTGGGATTTGAATTTGGAATTTGGATTTGGATGCGGATTTGGGTTTGGGTATGAGTAAGTTGGGTGACTTGAGTCACCTTTGTGGTATTTTGGATTTGGATTTGAATATGGATATGAGATTCGGGTATGATTTGGCCCTGGACTTGGTTTTGAATGGGCTCTGGAGCGGTGTTTATCATTTGGCTTTGAGATTTGAATTTCGCCCATCCTTGATGGCTTAGTGCCGGGATAAGGGATCTGGATTTGAACGGCTGGAGAGGAAGGAGCCTTCCTGCCTTTGTTTCACAGCATAACACTTGTATATTGGGCTTGTTGCCTTGATCTCCTTTTTATTTTGGATGTGGTATATGTCACCCTCTGCAAGTTTATAATGTGGTGACTTATAACTTTGTGGATGTATGAATGAAGGACTGAGAAATCCTCCTTTTCATTTCATTCATGTTTTTTCATTTTTTTTTTACATTACCAGCCTTAGCGCCCTTTCGGGTTTTCACCAAGACTGGCCCCCTTTAGCTTTTTCCAACGCGCCCTTTCGGGTTTTCACGTTGAGGGGTTGCCCATTTTTGCCTGAAGCGCCCTTTCGGGTTTTCGCCTCAGCCGGATTCTTTTGATCTTTTTACCCTTAAGAGTACAAGGGATTGTACTCTCAAGTCCATCGGGGTATCTCTATTTTCAACCCCTTTCTCCTTTCTTTCTTTTTTTTTATTGAAGATTTGGCTGGTTCAGATGGTCAAATGGGTAAGGGTCTGGTTTTGAAACGGATGGTGATCTGGGATGTGGAGTGGATGATGGTCTGATTGTGGAAGGGGTGGTGGTTTACCTTTGTGGTATTTTGATTTGAGTTTGAATATGGATATGAGATTTGGGTTTACTTTAGTTTCAGGCTTAATTTTGGATATTGATATAGACTTTGGCATGGAGTTTTAGGTTTGGATTTGTGGTTTTGGGTTCGAATTCCGCCCACCCTTGATGGCTTGGGGCAGGGATAAGGGATTCACATTTGGATTTGTATTGGAGTTGAGATTGGGTTTGTTTTTGGATTTGGATATGGACATGTCAGTTTATCTTTGTGATATTCTGGATGGAATATGAGATTTTGATTTTGCTTTTGGATTTTGGATGTAGGATGTAGGTTGATTTGGGTTCTGGACTTAGTTTTGGTTTTTGATTTTGGTTTTGGTTTTGGTTTTGGTTTTGATTTTGATTTTGGTTTTGGTTTGGTTTTTTTTTTTGGAATTTCGGACTTCTATTTGGTTCAGCCTACCTTGATGGTTTGTGGCTATATTTGGAATTGTATTTGAATATGAGTTGCCTTGATGGCCTTGGGATATGAACTTGGAATTTGAACTTGATGTCACCTACCATGATGGTTTGCTGGTGGGACTTTGGTTTTAGGGTAGCCTACCTTTATGGTTTGCTGGTTATGAGTTTGGAACTTGGATTTGGCATAGCCTACCTTGATGGTTTGTTGGCTATGGATTTGGTATTTTGGATTTGACATAGCCTACCTTTTTGGTTTGCTGGCTATGGTTTTGGTGTTTTGGATTTGACATAGCCTACCTTTTTGGTTTGCTGGCTATGGTTTTGGATATGGATTTGGCATAGCCTACCTTTTTGGTTTGTTGGCTATGGTTTTGGTATTTTGGATTTGACATAGCCTACCTTTTTGGTTTGTTGGCTATGGTTTTGGATATTTTGGATTTGACATAGCCTACCTTTTTGGTTTGCTGGCTATGATTTTGGTATTTTGGATTTGACATAGCCTACCTTTTTGGTTTGCTGGCTATGGTTTTGGTATTTGGATTTGATATAGCCTACCTTTGTGGTTTGTTGGCTATGGTTTTGGTATTTTGGATTTTGACATAGCCTACCTTTTTGGTTTGCTGGCTATGGTTTTGGTATTTGGATTTGGCATAGCCTACCTTTTTGGTTTGCTGGCTATGGTTTTGGTATTTGGATTTGATATAGCCTACCTTTGTGGTTTGTTGGCTATGGTTTTGGTATTTGGATTTGGCATAGCCTACCTTTTTGGTTTGCTGGCTATGGTTTTGGTATTTGGATTTGATATAGCCTACCTTTGTGGTTTGTTGGCTATGGTTTTGGTATTTGGATTTGATATAGCCTACCTTTGTGGTTTGTTGGCTATGGTTTTGGTATTTTGGCATAGCCTACCTTTTTGGTTTGTTGGCTATGGTTTTGGTATTTGGATTTGATATAGCCTACCTTTGTGGTTTGTTGGCTATGGTTTTGGTATTTTGGATTTGACATAGCCTACCTTTTTGGTTTGTTGGCTATGGTTTTGGATATGGATTTGGCATAGCCTACCTTTTTGGTTTGTTGGCTATGGTCAAGATTTGATTTGGGTTTGTACATGGAATGCCCTTGGCTTCACGCTTGGTAAGGACTGACAAGTTTGGGGTATATGACGGACAGGTGGAAGTTTTGATTCCTTTGCCCCCATCTATGGCAAACTTCATTTCATCATTTTTTTATTTTCTTTGGGCTTCATGCCTTTTGGGTGATTGGTTTGGTTTTTTTTTCTTTGTCTTGGTGGCTGGCCAGAGAATTCATGTTCTGGCGCGTGGTACAATTTCAGGTGTTTCCCGTTGAGTGGGGGAAAGGGCACATTACCTTTATAGTCCACCAACATGTATGCACCCCTTTCATATGCCGAAGTGACGATGTATAGGCCGAGCCAAGTAGGCTGCAATTTGCCGCACGATTTTTTTTTTTTTTTTTTTGCCATTGCTTCTCTGCATTTGACTATGACGAGGTTTCCTTGCTTGAATGCTCTTGGTCTTGCCAATTTTGTCAAAAGTGCAGACCATTCTGACTTGATATACTTGGAGGGATTTATATGCTTCGAGTCGCCTTCCTTCCAGGTTGGAGAGCTCCTCAAGTCTTCTTTCTATCTGACTTTGATCTTGGCTTTGAGATTCATTTTGGATTGCCACTCAACAGGATGCCATTTCAATTTCGATGGGTATCATTGCTTTAGCTCCAAAGAGAAGGGCCAACATCCGGTAGGGGTATTATGTACCATTTAGTAAGCCCATAAAACTTCATGGATTTTCTCTTCTCATTCCCGCTTTCTATTGCCGACTATTTTGGCAAGCAGCTTGCAGAGGGTTTTGTTGAAGGCTTCTGCCAACCCATTTGCCTGTGGATTGTATACGGAAGATGTTCTCCAATTAATATGAAATTTGGCTGCCAAGGCATATATTGTTTTGTTTCTAAATTGTGACCCATTGTCAGATATGATCCTGTGAGGGGTCCCAAATCTGTATATTATGTTTTGCTTGACGAATTTGGCGACGGCTTCTCCCGTCACTTCCCTCAATGGGATAGCTTCAGCCCATCGAGAGAAATAATCAGTGGCAGCCAATATAAATTTGTGACCTTGAGATGAGGGAGGGAATGGTCCCACAATATCCATTCCCCATCCTGCAAAGGGCCATGTTGGCGCCGTAGGATGCAGCATATTTGGGGATTTTCTCGGCATAGGGCCGAAGGCTTGGCATTGATGACATGTACGGGCATATTGGATGCAATCCGCATACATGGTAGGCCAGTAGAAACTTTTTAACTTGATATTGATTTTCATTTTGTCTCCTGCTTGGTGTGCACCACACAGTCCGGAGTGAACTTCTTTCATCATGATTTTGGCTTCTTTGAGAGATAAACATCGGAGGAGGACTGGTCCTTTTCTTTCATGGATCAATCTATATAGTTGTTCTCCTATCAATTGATATGATGCAGCTCTTCGTAAAAGTTGAACTTTCTGAGCTCGATTAGGAGGTAGCCAACCTTTCTTGATTTTGATAATTGGCTGACGCCAATCTTCAAATCCATTTGCTGTATCTTCTTCTGCAGTATATACTTCTTCAATTGCAATATTAGACTCGTCGTCGAGGACACTCGGCATGAGTCTTCTATGACGGACAATTATGTCCAATTCTCCTTCGGGAGGCAATTTTATGGCAGAGGCCAATTTAGCAAGAGCATCTGCTTGAGAATTTTCACTTCTTGGCACATGAGATATGTCGAAGAAGTCGAATTGTTCTTTGAGTTTCATGACCGTGATATAGTATGGAAGCAGTTGTTCTTTTCGAACTTCATACTGGCCCAACACTTGTCGGATGACCAGCTGTGAGTCACCATAAACTTGTATACTTTTGACCCCCATTTCGAGAGCCAGCCGGAGCCCGATAATTAGAGCTTCATATTCAGCTTCATTATTTGTGAGTGGCTTCATGAGAGCACAAGAATTGTATAATATTCCTCCTTGGGGAGTGACCAAGACAATACCTGCCCCGGTAGAGAGGTCGGCAGAACCATCTGTATAGTGGAGAGTCCGAGAAGCTCCATCGAAATATAATTCCCAAGAGGGTAATTCAATTGTGATGACTTCTTGGAAGTTTGGATTTTCTTGGACTTGATTATCTCTTCATTTGAAGGGGAAAGAGTTTCTTCTTCCGGAAGGTCTATAGATAAGGGAGAATTTTCCGGCACTGGGTGTGCAGCCAAGAATTCAGCTAAACCTTGCCCTTTGATTGCCCTTTGTGGGATGTATGTGATATCAAACTCCATGAGGAGCAAAGCCCATTTTGCGAGCCTTCCTGACAATATGGGTTGCCGTAGCAGATATTTGATTGGATCATGCTTAGAGATGAGCTTAATTTCATGAGCCAGAAAATAATGTCTCAATTTCTTTGCAGCAAATACCAGTGCTAGGCATACTTTTTCTATTGGAGCATATCGGAGTTCTGGACCAATTAGCTTTCTGCTAAGATAATATAAGCTTGCTCTTTATCTTCTTCATTTGTTTGTGCCAATAGAGCTCCCAGAGAAGCATCCATAGCTGAAATATAGAGTATAAGATGCTTTCCAGCGATAGGTGCCCCCAGCACTGGTGGAGCGAGAAGGTATTCCTTGACCTGCTTGAAGGCAGTTTGGCATTCTTGATCCCAGATGAAGGGAGCATTCTTCTTCATTAGTTTGCCGAACGGCATGCATCTTCCTGAAAGATTTGAGATAAAATGTCTAATATAGGCTAGCTTCCCTTGAAATGACCTTAAATCGGTCAGATTTTGAGGAGGTGGCGATTGCTAGATCGCCTTGATTCTGTCAGGGTCTATTTCTATTCCCCGATATTTGACGATGAAACCCAGGAACTTGCCACTTGAAACCCCAAATGCACACTTCATAGGGTTCATCTTCAATTTGAATTGACGAAGCCTTTCAAAAACACGGCGAAGATCATATAGATGGTCCTCCCGTTTTCTGGTTTTGACGACGAGATCATCGACATAGCATTCGACTATATCATGAATCATTTCGTCAAATATTTTGTCATGGCTCTTTGATATGTGGCTCCTGCATTCTTCAAGCCAAAGGGCATTCTTTTGTAGTTGAAGATACCTTTGGGTGATCTGAATGCAGTGTAATCTTTATCTTTGATTGCCATCCGGACTTGATTGTAGCCGGAAGACCCGTCCATGAAAGACAAGGCTTCATAGCCGGTGGTCATATCCACCATTGTTTCAGTAATTGGGACTGGGAAATCATCCTTGGGACATGCTTTATTCAAGTCCCTATAGTCGATACATATCCGGATTTGACCATTCTTTTTCTTCACTGGAACATATTGGCGAGCCATATTGGATATATGCATGGCTCGATGAAGTCTACTTCAGAAAGCTTGTCGACTTCAGTATTTACTTTCAGTTCTAGTTCATGGCGCATACGCCTTTGAGCTTGTTTGACAGGCTTGGCCGTGTGCAGTATGGATAATTCATGTTCAGCAACTGATGGCTCCAGTCCTGGCATTTCTTTGTAATTCCAAGCAAAGCAGTCTTGGAATTCCAGCAGAAGAATTTGATAGGATTGCCTCTCTTGTTCATCAAGAAGGGCGCTGATAAAGATTGGCCGGGGATCTTGTTGACTCCCGAGATTGAGTTCAATTAATTCATCAATAGTGGCTTGTCCACCATCCTCGATTTCTTGGGGAGCTGGTTGTAGATCTATGAAATCTCCTTCATCATTGGAGTTGGTGATGTAGACTTCATAGGAATTTGTATCTTCAGAATTTATGGATGAAGATTGCTTGCAGAATTCTTCTGATGGCTCTTCATTTGATAATTCATTTGGTAGATCTGAAGTAATCTCTTGAGAGTTGGAATTGGAACATTCTTGATTATTCTGGGTGCTGCAGACCTCTGATGATGATCCAACAACATTGACTGTATAGGAGGATTTGGTATCATAACCTAATCCTCTGGTATCCCTTCCGGAGAATGGAGGTTGGCCCCGGACTTGAGAGGGTTCCCATAATTGCTTGAAGAAATTTCTCCGGGAGATATCTTGTACATGAGGAATTTTCTGCTTTTTGCACATCTCCTTAATCTTTGCTGGCATATCGGCCATTTCTTGTATTGATTCTAGCTGGTTGTTGGAGCTGTCTTCCCAACCAAAATCATCTTTTGTATAAGTTGGGAGTGTCAATTCCCCTTTGTAGAAGAGAATTGGCTTAGCCATTCTTCTTTCTTTTCTTTGATAAGTGACGACGAAAGTTTTTAATCGTCGAACACTTTGTTCTTGCTTCGGAGAATAAATTTGCATGCAATTGGGTGGTAAAGGAATACCGCCATCAATGACTTGACTTACATGATCAGCTTCATAACTGATATTCCGCCGTTCTGGGCGGATTTCTTTGCTTTGAGAATTCTTTGCAGAAGATTTAGCAAGGCTTTTATTTATCACAAAAAGCTTGCCAGTCTCACTGTCTTCATTTGAGCATTTAATTTGCTTACCCTTCCCTTTAGACCGGGCAAGGGGTTGAGGGATTGGCCCTCCAAGATATAAAATAGCAGCAGTCAAGTTGCATTCATCTTCCCGATACGGGGCTTAACTAGCAAAGACTGTATACCGCTTCCCTTCTTTTGCATACTTGATGCGTTGATGGGGTATCGATGGGATGACCCAAAATTTTATAGCCAAGATCTTCCAAGTAATATTCTGTATGTTGTATCAGCATCAATAATATAGAAGGCTACCTTGGTGGTGAAGCTCCTAAGAATTAAGTTGACAGTGACTCTTCCAATGGCTTCTCCTGAATTTTGGTTTTATAACCAGTGGCTTGTACATCTTTTACCTGTTGCACATGAGGCATGAGATGTAAGATTCAAGGGCTTTATAAGGCATTATATTGATAGATGCCCCAGATCGGCCAGGATACAACACAATTTGTTGCCATTGGGTTGTCCCTTCATATATATGTAAAGGGCGATTGTGGCATAGTAGCATTCCTTTATCTGTGAAGGCGACACCTACTGCCAGTGCTTCATATATTTGAGCTTGGAAATCAGCCATATGAGCTTCATATATTTCTGTTTCTTGGAGTATTTTGACGAGAGTTTCCCTCAAGTCCTCACTCCAAGCAATTGCCTTTAGACAGTAAGGTTAACGGGGAGTGATTTGAGTTGCTGAAAGATTTTGTCATCAGCCTTGATGCGTATCTGGTCCGATGAGGGAGATCCCTTTATCGAGGACTCAGATGGCTTCTTTGGCTTGACAGATTTCTTTTGAGAGAGAGGAATCAACATCCTTCCATTTGAAAAGAGAGGAGCGTTGTCCGGCTCATTTGATGAGGCATGGGGACTTTGGCTCTTTCTTTTGTATGAGGAGGCATATTGGACAGCTCTTCTTCTTCATCTGAAGGGTTGAAGACATAAGAATCCGCCCGTATTTCGGCTTCAGGCAGAGGCTTTGACTCCTTGTCTTAAATGAGAATGGCTCTGCTTGATTTTGTGATATCAGGCTTCTTGAAAATAGTAGATGCAACTTTTTGCTCTTTACCATGCCCTTTCTTGCGACGGCGATTTGAATTATTTGTTGGCCGACGCTGATATGTCAGCATTGTTGGCTTACCTTCAGCCTGTTTGGTATTATCACTTGGAGAGATTTATAGCTTCTTTGGTTGAGGTTTGGACACCATATTGTAAATTGGTGAGTTAAATATGTGATTTGATTCTTCAATTTTGATTGATTATGATTTTTTTTTTTTTTTTAAGTTGATACTTGAGGTACCTCAGCAGCAGCATCACGCTACATTTGTTCTTTTTCATTCTTCTTTTATTATTATTATTATTATTCTTTGTTTTTTTTTTTGTTGTTGTTTTTTTTTTTTTTTTTGTTTTTTTCTGTTTATATATATACATGTGTATATTTTATTTCATACCTGAAGAGCTTTAAGTAAGCTTATGACTTTCTGCTCTGAAGATGATTTGGAGATGCTTCTCTTGTTGGAGCCACCTCTTAGTTGTAGAGTTGTTGACTCTTTTGGAACTGGCTGATTTTGAGGGCCGACAGTGACCCATTCTCAAAGATTGCATTAATTGCTTCTTGAATAATTGAAGATGGGAGTTGGTGATAATGATCTACGAACTCCTCTGCTTGCTGGGAGATTGGCTTTGTCGCAACTTCTTTCGATATTCTCATTCTGTATTGAAAAAGATCAATTTTAAATTGCTCCATTTCAGCTTTGACTTTGTATCGTCCATAGCCCAGGGGATGATGATAATATTCACATATCTTTGGATATAGAGCTTGGGATTCTGGACTTGAACCATAGGCTCGTTGTGGCACCTTATTTGCTGGCGCCAAAGAATTCCCATATTGATCAATTTTTCCTTCCCAGATATGAGTTTCGACCAAATCATAGAGATCCAAACAATAGTCATACATCTCTTTCACTCTGAAAGATATATGATGCTGGTTTAAGTATGGAAACCAGACTTGTCTTCTGAGATTGTCAAGTATAAACTTGGTGCTCTTTGTTGCAAATGAGAGCTTATTATAGAAGATGCAGATTTGTATACGATTGACTGGATAAATATGGATTTGAATGCTCCCCCACTGATAACCGAGGAAGACCAAAGGATGATGATGCCCTAATGACTTTCACCACATAGGATCCAGGATTGGCCGGTCCATTTGGTGGTTGTTGAGTATGAGGCTGGTTGACCCGATGAATACTCAGGTCAATTAGCTTTTGAACATCATTTTTGAATCTTATGCAATCTTTGATACTATGACCCATCACTTGATGATATGGGCAGTAATTGGCTAATATTTCTGCCGGAGCTCGGTAATCCATCAATCCGGATTGAAGGCATAGCCGGAAAAGTGAAAAAGTGAGATGTCGAGGGAAAGAATATAACCTTGCCTGCTCGACAGGAGTTGAAGGATCTTCGGATAGCCACCCAATTGAGTCTGCATATGGCGGCATAGGAGGCGGCTCTGAATATATTTGAGTATGCATAAGAGTATATTTGCCTTTGGCCTTTCCTCATTATTCTATGTGGATCATGCCTTGATCTTGGTAGAGAATGAGCTCCTGAATTATCTTGAGGAGGATTACATGAATGACCGTCCTCGGGATGATTTGAATTTGTTGGAAGTCTCGTCATATAAATGACATTGACAGATTGCTCTGGTCGACCCCAAGCATGGAGTTGAGGAGGGTCAGCCAGAGCATTTTGCATAGATATGAGGCCATTTGAATGATCTTCTGGGCCTTATTTTTGAAGATGTAGCAATCTTCAATTGCATGCCCCACCATACGGTGATACGGGCAAATTGAGCTGATTGATTTGGCTGACACCTGCCTGCCTCTTTGGTTCTAGCAGTGATATTAACTGATTATCGAGGCAGAGATCAAAGAGCCTCTTTGATTCTTGTTTTTTTTTTTGAAAGAATAAGGAGTCTTCATGCGCCCCATCAATGATGGCAGTGGAGCTTTAGCTTCTGATTTCTTCTTTGGGGCAGGAGAGATTGTTGCCCCCTTTGCTTCATCATCAGGTGAGGAGTCAATGATGTTGACTTTTTTTGCTAATTTATTGCGCTCTTTGGGGAGTTTGCCTTTATGAGATGTCTGTGTCATTTGCTCGGCTAGAAACATCTCAGTGTCTGCCACTATGGAATTCAATTGATCGAAGCTCTTGATATTTGCTCCCAAGAGTTTCTCCTTGACTGTTGATATGAGGCCTTTTTGGCAGATAGGGATTGTATCTTCTTGAACAGGAGGGTTATTGCATTTCATGCTAAACTCTCTCCACCCCTTGATGAAGTAGATTGCCGACTCCCCTTTCTGTTGTTTGAGGGAACATAATTTGGCGAGAGAGATACCTTCCCTTTAGCCGTTTAGAGATGGTCTAGAAATTTCTTTTGCATATCTGCCCGATCGGCAACTGAGTCAGGCTTGAGTTCTGAATACCTTTGAAATGCAACTTCAATCAAGGAAGTTGCAAAATATCTGAGGATATAAGATTTGCCGATGGCGAGCTTGCGCAAGGCAATAACATAATGTGCCACATATTCCAGTGGTGACCCATGTCCATTAAACTTTGATAGTTTTGGGACTTTAGGGCATGTTTCTGGCAGCTTCTTGAATTGATGATATATTGGATATGGAACAGATTATAGATCTGTCGTCTGCATGCCTTCGCTCTGCTGAGCGAACATATTTTGAATAATTTTCTATATCTCATGCCTTTGAATGGGAATACCTTGAATTGTTTCTGTTTGAGGATGCATAACATTGGACGGATCAATGATATCCTGACCCGTAGTTTGAGGAAGAAGACCAGTTGTAGAAACTGCCGAATGATTTGCTGGGGCAGCCCCATCTGGATGTTGATTTTGTTGATTTTGAGCAGAGACTGGCTCCACAGAATGGGGAGGCTTGTAGTTACCAGTTGCCTCATTTCATTTAGAAGCACAACCATTTGAGATTGGCATTGCTGCATCACTTGATATCCGTCGTCATCTGACATAGCCTGGAAATTTTCCTTTGTCGGCAAGTCGATGACGGGATTGATGTTTGAAGTTGAAGGCCCACCTTCTTCGACTTGAATATTTGTTTCTTCGAAGAAGGGGATTTGAATTCCCTCATGCTAAATATCAATACGAGGGAGAACTTGACCAGGTGCTTCAGCTTGTCTGCCGGGCTGGCGGTTTCTTCTGGAAAATTACTTGATGGCTTCAGCAGGATTATTTGAAGTGGCTTCAGCGATTTGTTCAGCTGGTTTGCCAGAGTCCTTCCCGGCGGCATAGCATGAGAAGATTATAAGCTTGGTTTTTTTCCTCAGCTGCCCAAGTAACACGTCGTCTTATTGACGGACGGGTACTGGCATTAGGAATTGCCCCCAGCCTATCAAGTACTGAGATTTGCTGTATACGATCAGGGATCGATACGCGAGATTTGAATTACTGATTGGATTTTCTTTGACTATCGGATATTCTCCGAGCCTTGAAGAGTATACCTTGATTTCTTGTATATTCCTTTTCTCTTTTTGTCCATGATAGTGTTTGGATTCAGCACGTTGGAAGGGAGCATTTTTGATGTTGCCTCTCTTGCTGAACATTGTTGGTGTATTTGCTTGGATCTCTTTTGAGCTTCTGAGCTTCCTTTATGGGATCCCAGATTTGTTTGAACTCAGCAGAGTGCCGAGTCTTTTGCTTGACATCGGCTTCCTTCTTGGAATCTCTTGATTCCCCTTGAAACCGCCGCAAAACTGAGAAGCGGTTTGAGGTGGGATTGTAGGAACATACCTATCCCGCAGGGTGATAGGTTGGCTTCCGTCGAGCCGTACCTGCAGACCTTTGATCATGATGGATTTGCCAGATCTTGAGGTGGCAGCTGATGGCCTTTTACTTTTATGATTTTATTTTGTCCTTGTTGTAGAGATGAAAACTTTGATTTTGGAGGAAATTGTCTGGACTGAAAAAGTCCAGATTTGGTTGACTTAGTCTTGCTAAATGGGTACCCCTTTTTTTTTTGTTGGGGTCAAAGATATGGTATGAAAATTTGGTTGAGCCTACCATTGAGGTTTGGTGGCTACGATTTTGGAATTTCAATTTGGATTTTGAATTTGGATTGGACATGACCTGCCTTGATGGCTTGTTGGTCATGAGCTGAGTTTGGATATGGTTTTGAATTGGATTGGACATGACCTGCCTTGATGGCTTGCTGGTCATGAGCTTGAGTTTGGATATGGTTTTGAATTTGGATTGGACATGACCTGCCTTGATGGCTTGCTGGTCATGAGCTTGAGTTTGGATATGGTTTTGAATTTGGATTGGACATGACCTGCCTTGATGGCTTGTGGTCATGAGCTTGAGTTTGGATATGGTTTTGAATTTGGATTGGACATGACCTGCCTTGATGGCTTGCTGGTCATGAGCTTGAGTTTGGATATGGTTTTGAATTTGGATTGGACATGACCTGCCTTGATGGCTTGTTGGTCATGAGCTTGAGTTTGGATATGGTTTGAATTTGGATTGGACATGACCTGCCTTGATGGCTTGCTGGTCATGAGCTTGAGTTTGGATATGGTTTTGAATTTGGATTGGACATGACCTGCCTTGATGGCTGTTGGTCATGAGCTTGAGTTTGGATATGGTTTTGAATTTGGATTGGACATGACCTGCCTTGATGGCTTGCTGGTCATGAGCTTGAGTTTGGATATGGCTTTGATTTGGATTGGACATGACCTGCCTTGATGGCTTGCTGGTCATGAGCTTGAGTTGGGATATGGCTTTGAATTTGGATTGGAATGACTGGGCCCAGGCTATAGCCAATAGATGTTGTTGGCCA